>PEDP01001000.1:0-14965 GCA_002918395.1 Erysiphe pulchra | reverse complement strand
ATGAAGAGTGTCAAGGCTATGACGATATATCGTTATGGTCAATGCTTAGTCATGACACTTCCCCTGAATATCTTTACCCTAAACTACCTAGTCATAACAGATAAACTTTACACTAAAAAGATCAATATGTATCTGAAGCACATTGAAGGCTTTGATTCAAGTGGCAGTATATATTTTAATTCGCCTTTGCTTTAGAATCACGACAATGTACTGATAATGAAAGTCTCTCCTTTTTTGGGGGAAAGGAATGAACCCCTATGTTGTAATAAAAAATGGTGGCTTTGTCTCTTTCGGGCAATAAAAAATGCATGGCCCGATATTCCTACACTTCTGTGCATGTAGTATACCGAAAAGAGTACTTAAACGTATCTTTTCATGAATATCAATTCTCAGCCAGACGAAAAGGAGTGCAACATATTTGTTCATGATTAGCGAAAATCACAACAGTCGCAATCGGAATTAGAGTATCATCAATGGTATAAGCCCAATTTAAGTGCTTTTAGCGGTGGAAATGGATGTTATGGTGCCTATGTGAAGTACATTAAATCACTGTGGCTAAAAATTGGCATTAAGGAGCGGCACACTTCTGCATAGATAGGCCAGTTTTTGCATCTTGATACGAGGGTTCTATCTCGGTAATAGATTAATTCGACTAAATCTTTCAATAATATATTTCAACTTTTCTAACATTATCCTCGCGGATAGGTTAATAACTATCGAATGGAAAACTATAAGTATCAAGAATAGTCATTTGGTTATTTGGTCATCTATCAGAAATCTCTGCACAAATTTGATCCATGAGCTTAAGCACTTTGACTTCCGAGTTCGAAATTCTATACGAGGAGATTGATATTGTGACTACTTTCGGGGTTTGCAGTAGTTTTTGTTGTGGACTACTTTACGGAGAGTTAGAGCACACCATATTCGGGTGTCTTCACACGAACAATTAGTCTTCAGTGTGGTCATAGATTCAATGCTCTTGTTGAGGAAGACTCCGTACTGCCTTTAGACTTTGATCTGTACCGTTTAGGGGATTTATATAATCTTCGACAGTCACTTTTAGAACCGTTACCTGTCGCAAAGCAAGATATTCAGGCATCTTAAATTTTAGCGACCAATAGAATATTTAGTCAATTTGAGAAGCACCTAGGAGAGACCAGTGAGGTTGTAGTAAAAGCTCGGGCTCCAATTACTCGTTCTGCTTTCAAGCAATCTCAAGAGGCATAAAAGAAATTCCCGCTTATGTACCAAAAGTAGTGAGTAAATTTTTTATATAATTATGAGAATTCTCATACCTAGGAATGAATATACAGCTTTTGGACTCTAAGAAGTTGTAGAGGATAGTCATATAGCTATGGAAGCCCAGCTTCTTGCTGAATGACTAGCTTCGACTATTTCTTAAACTCTTAACCAAGTTATTGATAAGGTAAAAAATAAATGACCAAGTGGAGACTATGCCGATTAAATGAAACAAAGAAGAATATCTTTTAGTAACATAATTAATTAGCTATAGTTCTTGAAATATACCATATGGTATAGAGTATGTGGGTTAATCACGTTAGAGAATAATACAACTTAAAATATGGTAAGAAGAAGTATCGGAGGAATTATGTCTTGATCTTGTACAGAAAATTTTTACTCTTTATTTAATAATTTTAGATCGACGTTAAAGACTGAAGAAGAATCTGAGTAATTGAATGGAGATGCTGCTAAAATTTTGACAGACAACAAAGTATCAGCATTTATTACTGAAGAGGTATGCAGAAGCTGCCAGCGTTCTGACTCTTTTATTTCTGATACGGGCTACCCAGACGATATGATCAATTCTCCATCAATGTACTAAGCCAAGAGGATTCGATTCATTTTAGCTTGATTAAAATATGGTCAACGTGTACGAATATTCATAACAGAGTATGAGAAAATTGAAAAAGACTACAGCGTGCTGGAGACTAGAAAGATAGTATAAAAGAGATCTCAAAGATGTACATTAAAGGGAAAATATACCAGACGCCTAATCCTATGCAAGTCCCGATGACGAAGTATACTAAGCTAAAAATTTAAATCACTCACAAATTAATGGATGATTACAAAAATACTGAATATTTATTGGAATCCACTTTAACTCCTACGCAGAAATTAATTATGAAGCAAAGGTCATTCATTGATGCTTAGTGACTAAAGTCGAATTTGACTTCTCTTGATTTGGATCTAGATGAGACTTTTTGATATTTTGATCTGTCTATGTTTACTGATCGGTTACATTGTTCTCAAAAGATCTCCACAAAATATCTAAGTACACCCCACCAAAATGCCTCTAGCTTCCCCTAAATATGGTGTTAGATCAATTCTGTTGACACTGCGAGCTCTTTTGTGAGTCAAAAAAAGCTGTCACAAGGTTTTTAAGTACGAATCTTGAATACAGTCTCTTATTGATTTCCATCAGTTTCTTATGATCAGTTTTTTTTTCACTTATAAAAGATTACTTATTGGTCTAATTTTGTGGAAGTCAGAGGCTCGACTTTTCTTGGATTTCAGTCTTATAAAGATAGATTGAACAAAATATATTTTATGCGGCACTATATGTTCCTTTTCTGTTATATGCTGCCAAAAATTTTTATTATTATCTCATGGATACTTCTGCCCTATGTTGTATCTTCTCATACCGTGATTGTTCGAAAAGAATTGAAAGAGAGTGGATACGACTGTGGAGATGCATTCTTCAACGATATAATGGTTCATAACGTATTAAAGACTGCTTTATTTGAAAAAGAAAGAGAATTTATATTACCATACTCTGGACCACTTTATAGTCGTGCAATGAACTACTACATATGGCCCATCCTTTCAATGAAATCGCCACTCGGGCCAAATAAACCTTTTTGGCAAAATGCAATGTATCAAATAGTCTTTGATAAAAATGGAAAAGTTGTAGATTTAATTGTTAGGCTGGCAGACTATCAGTTTGCTAAGTGCTGGAGAGTAGAAAGTCAGCGATCAGAAGCTTCAATTTACAGCGTGGAGGGAAGTAATGGCTATGAATGTGGTTCCGAGTTTATTCCCGACAGCATAATTGAGGAGTGTACAAGTATTGCAGGCAAAAATTTAGGTAAAGCATATTATTACCCCTTGAATTATGAGGGAAACTTGTACAGTGAAACCTGGGCTTAAAGATATGGCCTATTTATAACAGAAACTCTAAAATTTACCGGTACGCAAAGAATCTAAGATCAGGCTCCTTCTTTATCGTCATAGATTCCAATGGTCAAATAAAAGATGTTATTGTTGAGACATCAAGAAAAAATCATATTAGATGCATGAGAGTAAGAAAAGTTCGTCCAGCACCAGATGCTATTGAACTAAGTCAAATGTCAACAAAACCAATAAGACAAGGCTTCATATGCCTCGACGTATTCTTTGATGATAATGATCTACAGCATGCTAGGCAATTAGCTCAAAGAATTCAAGAGACAAGAAGGCAAAGCAGTTTTCCCAAACGTTATGACGGTCCACCATTTTACTCAACTTGTTTGCTTTGGCCCATTAATAAAAATGGAGAATCACGCGTAATCGGTCGCATGGATAAATATCTTTTGGTACTGACTCTCGACTTTAAGGTCCTATCTGTTGCAATGATAGGCGATAGAAAGTTAATGCCATGTGAGAAGAGGTTAATAGCTGGTGACTATCAAGTCCTTAATAGCTACCGATGTCATTCCGATGTTTTTTCACAGGAGGAGATCGCTTCAGCTGCCAAAATGGCATGCAGGAAAAAAAAAAAATCCCAGAGACAATCTTTTCCAGCCCCATATCAGGGTATAGAATTTGATGTCGAAGGTCCATACCTTATATATCCTATCAAAAAGAAAAAGTATTCTAATAAACCAGGAAATCATCGCGTAGTAATAAACTCAATATGTCACATAGCAGGTGTTCTCACGATGGATTCTACTACCAATGAATTGGTCGAGTGTTTAGTCGAGGGACCAGAAGCTTTGCGGGAGAGATGAAAGAACCTTTATATCATTGATATAATTCTACAAAAGTGTAATCAAAAAGCAAAAATAGTATAAAAAGACAAGAATCTTTGATATAATGGAATCTCTTTTTGAAAAATGAAGAAATTATGATCATCATTAGTAGGCACAATATTAGTTTTAAAGATTTTATTCAAGATCAAATTATTAGTGATAATATCACATTTATGCATTTGAATGCACAAGTCAATATAGTTAGTGATATATACCTACATCCTACTTACTAACTATATTCGAAAATCGTTAACAGCGAAGCGACTATAAAATTTAAAAAGACAACAACTTTACAATGCATTCTAACAATTTTGTACTGGTATTCCACAATTCCTCAAAGCATACTTTATTAGTACGATTTCTAGTAAAATCTTGAATCCAGTTTTTGTTTTGTAATCAACTCAAGATTATCTTTGCTAGCAGAAATTGGTCTACAATTGTTCCGTTCCGAATAAATATGTATAAGTTGCTTATCAGTTTAGATCAGATTTGTTTCTTGGTAAATATGGGTGATAGTGATCTCCGATGATTGCTGTTCAAATTGTCCTCAAGCGCTCTGATGCCTATGTAATAACACTAGTTATCAAGACCAAGATACAAAGATCAATTCGTGGACGATTGAAAGATGCAAAAAGTCTTGTTTGATTCTTTGCCAGTGTGATTCGACAACCATTGTTGTCTTGAAAGATGGTAAAACCTTTTCCTTAATGGAGCGCGTCCAGAACTTCCATTGTTCTAGTAAATACCAATTTATGTTGAGGTATATACCTGTTTACGGAATAAGTTCCGAAAATAGCAAAATACATTGAGCTCATTGATACTGTCAGGACGAATAAATTCAAAAGGGCAGTGTGTGCCATTAAGATCTAGTTTCATTGAGTGTATACTATAATGTCGACTACACATTCTCGGATCTGTATCCCGCTAAATGTTGCTCGGCAATTTTATTCCTCCATGTTCTATAATTACCGCGCTAGATGATATGATGCGCATTGATAAGTGGGTTGAAAGGATGTGATTCCCAACATGTCCCATGTGAAGGCACCAGATCATTTGACAGACTAGACCTGTTATTAAGCCAAGTTTAAATATTTCTATTGTCTTTTAGTTTTTCCTGAATTGCTCTCTTTGCGTACCAGCAGCAAAGCTGAACGATAATTTTGGGCCAAACATGACGAAGGGCTCCGATTTTTGCCTTATCTTTGTCGCATCAAAAAAATGTCGAATTGTGTCTATCAGTCTTGAGGGGTTATAAGAAATGATTGAGAATATTTATTCTGGAGCTGATACGAGAGTTTACAGCTAAAAGTGGGTAGCCACGTGGCGCTGCGGCCAAATTCATACCGAGGCATTTTGTCTGGGGAATGAACTAAGAAAAAGAAATAAAGTAGTGTTCCTTTCTAAGATAAAACGGGATCTATCTAAAGCAGAAGGTTGGAGACCTATTTCTCTTCTCTCATGTCTCGGTAAGGGGCTTGAAAGAGTGATTGCGAAAAGGATATCATATCTCGCAGTATCAGATATAGTGGGGCAACAGCAATTTGGGGTACTCCCAAAATAATCTGCAACTGACCTGGTCTCATGCATTGTACATGATGTCGAGGAAGCTCGCTGCCAGGGTTGGAACTCTAGTGACACTAGATGTACAGGGAGATTTTGATTCAGTATTACATAATAGGCTTGTATGGAGGTTACAGGCACAGTGTTGGCCCGAAAATATTCTCCAATTGAGACGCTCTTTTCTCACTAATCGGAGGGTACAGGTTAGATACCCAAGTGAAGTAACAAATCCAAAATCTTTAGCATATGGGGTTCCACAAGGGTCTCCATTATCTCCTATCCTACTTCTTTTATACATGGAAGAACCAATGCGCAGTGGGAACTCAAGAGCAAGATTTAGCTTCGCTGATGATATTGCGATTCTGCGTATTAGACGCACGATTACAGATTCAGTAGCAGTGGCGCAACGAGAAGTAGACGGCTTGCTGAATTGGGCAAATTCTAATGGGTCAAATTTGATCCACATAAAATGGAGGCTATCCAATTTAATAGGCGTCGGAGGGAAAAACCAGTTAGTATCCTAAATGGTGATAATAGAATAGAACCTAAAAGCCATATACGTTGGCTAGGAATTCACCTGGATTCTAATTTAACATTCAAATAGCACGTAGAAACATGGTGCTCTAAGGTTCTTAGCGTGGCCCATCATATGAGAAGATTAAACCCTGTGAATCGAGGAGCTGCACCAGGCCCCTTAGAAAGAGCAGTTGACTTATGTGTATGTAGTCACAGTTGCATCATATGGCGCGGAGGTATGGTGGCCTAACCTGAGCCGTTTTACAACTCACTGTGTCGTGACCCCTCCAACGACACATCACTGTGAGCTGATTGATAGGGCGATTTATATTGCACTAAGAGCTGCACTTCCTGTCTGGAGGACGACGCCAAATGTCGTACTACACCGCGAGAGTGGAATCTCTCCGGTCCGCATTATTTTAGAATGTATCCGTCTTCGTTTTGCTACTCGGATTAATTCACTTGACGATCGTCACCCCCTTAGAAGTCGGGCAAGTATTTTTTCTAATATAGGCACCTTAAAATATAAGATTAGACACAAGCTTTCTAAGCGACCAGTAACCCAAATTTTTCGGCTCCAACGTACTTTTAATCAGCTTCCTCTAGCCGAAGCTGTGGAACCTCTTCCTGCTCCAGCCTATTGCGCTAATCTAGGGGAGAAATCAAAAGGAGTTGAGGCACATTCACGCTGGATAAGAACTGTCTCTCCTTTAGATATCTGTGCTTTCTCAGACGGATCATCAGAAGGATATGGTCGCTTTTCGTGGGGGTTTGTCCTCCAGCACAACGGCAGAACTTTTCAGAAAGATCAGGGTACTCTATATGGTGATGAAATATACGATGTAGAATTAATGGGAGCAACCAGCAACCATGGGTCTTCTAGCTGCAATTTCATCCTGACAAAGTAATGAGAAAATTTTTATTCTGCTTGATAATTAATCAGCAGTTAGGGCTTTGCAGATAGGCAGAACATCCTCTAGCTTAAAATTAACGAAGTCATTCTATGATCTTATCAGCAAAATCGACTCTGAAGTTAAATGGGTGCCTGGACACTCAAAGATCAGCGGAAATAAAGAGGCAGACAAAGCAGCGTGCTCGGCATTACAAGCACTTCCTCCCTGCCAAACTAAGCCACATTATACTACATAAGCATATTTACGTCGTCTGATGTACCAACGCTGCCAGGAGTTGGTGGACGAGTAGTGGGTAAAAGCCTGTCCAGCACGGTACCGTGATTTGGACCTAAAAATCCGTCGAAAGAAACCCCCAGAATTGGCGCTACCCCGAAATTTACTGCAGAAACTTATCGCAGCACGAACGGGTCACGGAGACTTCGCGGAATACCACCGCCGTTTTAAACATATAGATGCTAACCTAGAATGTGAATGTGGACAGGAAACCTCACCCACTCATTTCGTTCGATGTTGTCAACATGCAACCCAAGTACGTAAGCTAAGAAAAGGCTTATCTACGGGGGATTATATCAGTCAACTTCTTGGACCTAAGTGCCTTGGCAAGTTTTCTGAGTTTGCGCGGAAAACAAGTTGCTTCAAATGCCTGTCGGAGAACCGGTCCTCTGCTGGATGCGAGAACTGGAATTATTAACTACTCTGGAAGCAAGAGATGGCCAAGTGGAGTTAGCACGAGAAGTGCTAAATTAACTCAAGATTTTTTTCTTTTTTCTTTTTTCTTTTTCTTTCGTTCATCTTTTCCTTTCCTTTCCATGTCTTAACATGTAAACAGTACTTAACTAAAGTGATGCGATCGAGTACAGCATGCTATTGAGCTTGGACCCTACCGGCTCCATCGGTCCTAGATCTAGATAGATGTTGAGCTTCGGCCTAGGACCTCAAAATAGTTAAATAAATAAAAAGAAAAGAAAAAGAAATAGATGAGTCTGCATGGTTGCTAGGCGAAAGCCATAGTCGGTCAAGCACGAAAGCTATGCCAAAAATAAGTTATATTTTTCTATGGAGCTACAAAGGAAAGAAACAATACATCTATATGAATTACTGGAACAGGGCTAGTGATTCCGTCTGAGAATAGTATTCCCAATTGGGATGCACTCATTTGAGTGATTCAGCATGTTCAACAAAGTCTGCCCAATTTCGGATACACTTGTTCTGAGTGATCTGACTTGCTCACATTGGCCTTGAGCCAGTCCTTTTATTGACATAGCAAATTATCTCACGTGACGGCTGGGAGTCTAGCTCCCAGTCAATTACCAATTGGGCTTAGCCCGTAACATCCGCAAAGCTAAAGACTGCATCGTCTTTGAAAAATGAGAAAAAAAAATCATGGCCGTAGAACCAATGCCTTAACTGGTCATCTCATATGTAGCAGCCATCGCTCATACATATAAGTTCCTTAATAAAGACCATTTTGTAAGCAATAAGGCCACGCATTTTGCAGAATTAGAAGTAAAATATCGATATACGTTGTCTAATGCAAGAAGTTGTAATAGGATGTTAGAAATAGCTATTCGCAATCTTTATCCAAAATGGGTTTTATATTTGATCAAAGGAGAGAATCTACAATCTATCGGGGAAGTAGTATAAGTAAAGATACACTTGAGGCTCTTAGATATCAAATTGTAAAAGTAAGTAAATAAAATTGTACAGTCACAAGGTGTCTTAGGATTTCAATTATATACTCGATATAATAAAATTCTAAGACTAAATGTAACTTCTCCTTTATCTACAGAACTACTCTACCTTTAAGTATCTCATAGTGAGTACCTATAACAGTTGTACTAACTTTTGTAATGCATAGGAATTATCAATATCTCCTGTACTCCTTATGCGGGATCCTGTTATGCAAACCCCCTATTTGTACATATCGCTTATTTATACATATGTACTATTAATAAGCCCTCGCTTATAACTTACTAGAGTATCCACACACTAATGCGCGTCTCCAACGCGTAGTTACCGGGCAACCGCCAACTGTCACTTGAATACCTTAATAATAGGGAACGCGGTAGAACCGGATGACTTCCGGTCCATAATCAAAGGGCACAGCCCGTAACAGAAGTCTTGATGTAGAAATTATATCATCAGAGTTAAATTTCATTGATTTCTCCAAATTGATGATCTACCACAATTATGACAATTTTTGTAGAACCGTTTGACGAATTTGCTTATCCCAGGCTAAAATTAATCACGTGACAATTGAGCTAACGTTGTATCCCTGGCAGGATGACCATATATGACTGCGTCATGTATGTTTTGAATTATAGTCGTTGTCAAAGGTTCATACATAGGCACTCACAATTTTCCTTGGTGTCAAAGAATTCCAGTTTCTTGTTCGAATACTGCTGAGGAAATTGTAGCTATCAACGGTTTTGGTCTTTCTGAACCTTCTGTCTGAACCTTGAGATCTATAGGCCATGAACGTAGATTGTTCCGTACTGGTTTAATTATCTGAATGTAAATTGGATCATTAACTAAAGCTTGATCCCCAAATGACTTTAAAACTTCAGTAACGAGCAGCTTGCGGCCTTCTGCTACTTTTGTGTCTCCTATTCCAACCTTTGTGACCTTCATTGGATTCAATAGCTGCCGTTCTCGACTTAGCAGTCGAGGATCGCCCTCTTTTGATCTATGTTGATCTCTGCTCCATAGCGCATCTGCATGTTCATTCTCTTCTCCTTTACGATAAACTAGGTTAGATCTAAGCCTGGACCTAAACTCTGCCCATCACGTTTGTCTCTCAGTCAGTCGTCTTGTTAAAAGGAAATATTTCAAATTCATGTGATCACTTATTATTGTAAAAGCTTCTCCAAGACCTCTCAGCTCGGCGTCCCACTCTTTTCTGCGTCCCACTACTGTTAGTAACTCCTTATCATGAATATCATAACTCATCTCGGCTCCTGTGAGTTTTCTAGAATAATAGGCTACAGGCATTCATGGGGTTTCACCATGTTTTTGTAGTAAACAATCCCCAAGAGCGTATCTAGAACAGTCAGTTTCGAGCATCGTTTCTTTATCAGGATCCCACTGTGCAAGAGTAGGTTCTTAAGATAAACTTTTCTTTTAGTGTTTTGAATGGGTTATCCTGTTCTGGACCCCACTTCCATGGCGTGCCTTTACCAGTTAAAGATGTCAAAGGTGCACATCTTTTGGAAAAACCTTCGATGAACCCTCTGTAAAATTTCGCAAATCCCAAGAAACTCTTTAGTCACTTAATTTTAGTAGTAGGTTCCCATTCAGAGATTGCTTTCATTTTAACCGGGTCCATCTTAGCTGAGGAAATTTGGCCTTCGGCTGATATTATAAAGCCCAAGTGTTTAGTTTTCTTAACAGAAAACTCACACTTTTCTTCAGCTTTCTGAAGCTTATCTAGAACTAGTTTAACACGACGCTCGTGGTCTGTTAAATTACCTTCCGTATAAGCGAGTATATCATCGATGTACGCTGAGCAGAACTTGTCTAGATATTCTCGGAGGCTTTCGTTAATGTATCTATGGAAAGACATCGGCGCATCGTTTAAGTCGAATGGCATGACAAGCCATTCAAAAAGACCGAATCTAATTCGAAAGCAGTCTTCCATTCGTCACCTTCTCTTATTCATAGCTTGCGAAAAGCTGCACGGACATCGAGCTTAGTAAACCATTTTGCTTTATTTAGTTTAGCAAGCGTTTCCTTAATCAAGGGCAATGGATAACGATCAACTTTAGAAATTGAGTTTTAAGCTCTGTAATCCACACAGAACCTCAAGCCTCCTACAGGCTTCTCAACGAAAAGGACTGGTGCTCCTGCTGGTGAACTACTTGCACGAATATAATTTTTGTCAAATAAGTCTGTTAATGTTCTCCTTAATGATAATAATTTATCTCCGAACATACCGTAAAGAGGATCCCAAGGTATTTCCTTATTAGGCTCCAGCTTGATTTTGTGATCGCTTCCTGGACGATGAGGTGGAAGCTTGAAAATTAATTCTTTTTTTAAAAAAGACTGGAATTTTCATTATGTATGGAAGGGGGCTTGTCGAAGTTAGCAGTATTCCCTTATTTGGGGGCCAGTGCTTTTTGAATATCTGCCATGGTTACAGTGAAAATTATGATACTTCGCTATTAACCTTTCTCGCTCTTCTAATAGTTGCTAGGAACACGCCAGCTGATAGGCGTCTAATATTTGGCACCGCCTCCGGCTTGTAATATTGTTCTTGATGTAAATATTTCTCCCTTACTAGAAATGGTTGGCCATCCACTGTCGCCTCTCATGTTTCTGTACAGCGTTTTTTTGCGTGATATACCACATCTTCCCGTTCCATCAAGGCTTATCTAGGATCAGTTCATGTACTAGTTTAGGAATAATGTAAGCATACAAGGTTCTCCGGTTACCATCAATGTCAAGATCCATTTTCGTCTTATTAGCTTTGCGTGTTAGGGAGTTGCTAACAGCAGCGAGATAGTCACATCCACTATCAATTAAAATATAAACGGTATAAATATTATTTATTAATATATCTATAAGAAACGAATTACTATTCATTTCCTCTTCAGCCTTTTTATCTTTAATCGCTAATTATTCTATCTTTGCCTTACACACTCCACTTTTAGGCTCCTGACCACGACTTTGTTCAGGAGTTGGTCTTTTAGCTATCCCGAATCGAGCCTATCATCTAAGGAGGTTCAGAGTTTGTTTCAACTATGCTTACAGATTTTATTAATTTCTCGGGCTGAAGAGAAGGGAGTTGGGAGTATGAGGGGATTCTGTGGCCTGAATTCCCACATCCAATACAAACTCCAGCCAATCTACGTCGGTCCAGCTCTTTCTTTGATATCAATCTCGCACGAACTTTATTGACACCAATCAATTAAATATCGCCATCCGCGTCTCTAGTTTCAAAAATAGCATTCTAATTAGTTTGACAAGAAGATATAGGAGTTGATGCCGCTCCCGATTGGTTGCTTTTCCAACTACCTTCTAAGGATTTCCGAACCGCAATACCACGTGTTCCGTCAACGAAAGTTCCAGTCTGACCTAATGCGTATAATCTTGTCTTCATTAAACATACACCCTCAATTTGAGTCCAACTACTGATAATTTTTCTATAAAGCCGATATGTTTGTCAGGCATAATATGGCCGACAAGATGGTTTCGTGTAGTTCGGTTTAATGCATTTTCTAGTTCATACATCTTATGTTTGTCTTTGGCTGCTGAAATAACGCTACAAAAAATAGTTGTTGAAATCGTGGCAAGAATGAAGCTAGAGCTTCATCCCTGAATTATTTACAAGCATGTAATAATGCAGAGGTATTTTAGTCTACATTTTGGTCTCTAAATATGTAATCCATTATCTTTAATATCCCTAGAGCATCTGAAGTCTGGCAATTACAAATAATTGATTGGAAAGCACCTGATATCATAATTTTCCCTGGACCAGTAACTGCTTGAGAAAATAAATCCATTAAGAAATCGGCCAGCTGATAAATTTTACACTCCACTTCATCAAGTTGGTAAATATAACAAAGAATTCCGTATGTAGTGGTCCACTCAGTTGGATCCTTGTGATCATATGCAGCTGGCCACTTTACGAGCACGATCTTTTGTTACGGTTGTACTTTAGGAGCTTGAGTTGTTGTAAAGGTAAGATTTGACGTTGCTGTGGGGGGAAAATTTGATTCACTTCTTTCGTTCTGGAATTTATCTCTTATAAATGTAATAAGCTCTGTCATCTCTGCTCGTAAGTTGGCAATTTCTTGCTTTTGAATACTGTCCCTGGTTTTCATTTCATCTATAAAAGCATTCATCGATGCATTGATCTGACTATCTTATCTTAAAAAATTTTGTTCTGATGTATTTAACTCTGGAGCAGCCCCATCAATTGACATGCTGTCAGTTTGTAAGACTATCGATAGCCTTTCTTCGTCAGCAGTATGAAAGAGACTATAACTCATTTCGATCTTGTTTGCTCTCCACTCGTGCTGCTGTAGCGTTTTGGCTGATTTCTATCTGAAAGTGGAAAATGCTCAGTGGTCTGGTGGTTACTAGGAATTAATCGAATGCCTTGGAACTGTTCATTGAACTCATTGTATAATGACTCTTTTTGCACAGCTGCGACGATGCTCAGAGACTACACTAGGGCTGCAATTTGGGGAGTTGTGTTCATCCAGAATGCTGCCTTTCTTGTGGTCTGAATTTAGGCTGCTTGTCTCCATAGATCGGGCCAGTTCCGCACGTCAAAAAGAAGCATTCGTTTGGTCATATTTCCTTCAGAATGAAACTTGGTTGAGGAGATACTTGTAGCTATTAATTGTGTTGTGCTCGTGCAAGTGGAATCCTAAAAAAGCGTTTTCCCTCTGAAAATATTGTCGGTGTTGATCTAGCTTTGGGGCTTGGTGATCTTTCTGCGCTTGAAAATGTATGTCGTGCTGATGTGCGGTAGCTCGTACTGTAATCTGGCATTCGACTACGCACGGTAGATTATCTTAGATTTTTTGACAGGGGCATGAAACTATTCTGATTCCATAAATTTATTGAATTTATGACTTCATAGGTAATGAATATAGAAGCTCTAGAGTACCTAGTAACTTGGATTCAAAGGAACGTTCATTATTAATTTCACTCTAGGAGGGTTTTATCATAGATCTGCAATCTAAAATACATTACGACATTACTTTAGAGTATGATTAACCGAGATTGAGCTATGACCAACACAGCTATTAAAAGAATTTTCAAAAAATTATCTCTTGACTCCCTACGATAATAGAATGTAGTAGAGAGTTAGATGATTATTCAGAAGAAGATAGAGAGGTCTTCTAATGCCTTAATATGTCATAGGCTGTAAACTGACTCCAGACGCTACGAAAAAACTACTGGGGAATGCTAGAATGGCAATCTTTTGGAGGAAAGTCACAGTACAACTTTGGTTTTTACTGCTGGTAAAGAATAAGATTTTGTAGATTTCAACCGCTTTGTGTTACTTTTTGATACTGATAAGATTCTGGTAATTAGAAAACTCATTCTGACAACAAAGATTGAAATATGGATTGAGGAAGCAGACACAGCAGCCCGCTGAACGCTATAATTACTTCCCCACCGCCAATTGGAACCAGGTCGCATAACCCGTGCATACAAATGTCGCTTGATATTCCAATGCCGTCAAAATTTGATAAATATGTGGTGGTCTAAGGTTTGTCCAGCTCGGTATCGCGACATAAACTTATAAATAAGTCGTCGGAAACCAACGGAACTGGCGCGCCTACAAATTAAATTAATAGCAGCTAAATCAGACTTTGTGGTGTATTACGGCCGTTTTAATCATAGGGATACAGAATGTAAATGTAGAAACTTCACCTACTCACTTTGTCAATACGCCACTCAATTGCACGTTGTTAAAAATAAGCTACAACGGGGGATTTTATCAGACAACTTCTGAGACCTAAGTGTCTCAATGGGATTCTAGAATCTCTGCAGAAATATGGGTGTTATAATAATCTGTGAGCGAACCTAATATTTGCTGAATGCAAGAGCCGGATAAATGAGTTATTCAGATGCGAGACATGGTGGAGCGAAATTAGTAGGAGGATTCCTATTTTAGCTCCAAAGAAATATAAAACTGAAAAAAGAAGAAAATATATTTACACTTTTTTTTTCTTATATTTATATTTGGTCCATTTTTTCGTCTTAAATGGTACAAAAGTGTTAGGAATACGTATTTCAAGATTCAGAAGTTCAAGGTTGTTTTCTATTAAATAAAATAAGTACAAGATAATTCTTCAAGACAAGAAGCTGCCCAAATAAACATGTCCCAAACGCCCATTATATAGACTTCTAATATCTTAGCTCCCTTGACTAACACTCAACATTCAATAGAAATTAAGTTTACAACAACAGAAGAGAAGAAGCCCCTTT
>PEDP01000999.1:0-14973 GCA_002918395.1 Erysiphe pulchra | reverse complement strand
ATTGAAGAGATCACAGTGTCTACGGACTTCTAGTGAGTGTCGCGGTCAAGGACATGATAGGAGAAACTGTCTACTACACAGGATGGTCGAAGAGAATAATGGAGAATAACCATAATCTTCCAACTACTGTATTATGCCTAGATAATTTCCAATAATACTTATCAGATTATAGAAGTAGTTTCATTCTTCTTACTCACTTAAATCACAATTGAATCTGATTGAGTCTGATTGAGTCTGATCGAATAAGATGTTTACTATATCAGTTAAGATCCAGGTGTCCCAGAATTGTGTGCAAAGTAGGGGGGAGGGCATTTAATTTTCTTGAGGTGGGCAAATAACACTTCCCTATTTTATTTTATTTCTTAAAATGTAAGAGTTAGTTATCAACACTATTAGTTACCAACTCTTATCATCAGATCCCCTCAGATACCATTAGTAACCATTAGTCACCACCAGTCATCACTAGTTATCACCAGTCATCACCAGTCATCAATAATCATTAGTCACCAGTAATCACTAGTTACCATTAGTAATTGACAGTCCCTATCCGACAACAACAACCCTTAGCTTTAGACTGTCAACCTCCATTGTGACAGTTAGACAAAATGCAGTGGCTCTCGCAGTACAAACTGCATTGGATAATAACGAAGATCCAAAAACTATTAATGAAGCTTTCTCAACACATGACCAAAACCACTGGCGTGATACAGTTGAAAAAGAGTTGAAATCTTTGGATCAAAACAATACCTGGGATGAAGTTGACCGACCGAGAAACCGAAACATCGTTTGATCTAAATAGGGTTTAAGGTGAAGCGAAAAGCGAATGGATCCATCGAACGCTATAAAGCACGCCTCGTGGCTCAAGGATTTAGCCAATTTCCTGGCCACGACTTTGATGAAATTTTCGCACCAGTTGCAAGATATGATAGTCTTCGTATTCTTCTCAGAATAGCTTCTAAATATAAATGGATACCTCAACAGATGGACGTTAACTCGGCATATCTCTACGGAACATTGAAAGAGGAAATTTATATGAAACTTCCACCTGGATTTCGTACATCCGGAAAATGTGCGCTACTTCGTAAATGTATCTACGGCCTAAAGCAATCAGGCCGCGAATGGTACTCCTGTATTTCGAAATCTCTGCAACGAAAAGGATTCGAAATCACATCTTTCGACCCATGCGTTTTCGTTCACCCAACAGAAAATGCCTATGTTGCGGTTTGCGTTGACGATATGCTAATCTTCGGTTCAGATAATACATTCCGCAAAACCCTGAAATAATCCATTGGAAACGATTTTGATTGCAAGGACTTGGGAAATGCTTGTTATATTTTAGGACTGGAGATTATTCTAAGTAAATCTGGGATTCATCTTTCTCAACCTTCTACTCTCCTTTAAAGATAAATTAGTCTAAGATACCCAATCCCCATTTCAACAGAAATTACTGTTGTGTTCCTCTAATTACTGGGCTGCTATAATTTAGAAGACCTCTTTACTCTGTGCTGCAGAGTTTAGGGGCCTTGCTAGCTGTTGGACAGTGACTAGGAAAATAATAAACCAACTAAACAGGTTTTACTGTATAGTCAGTTAATATAGATTATAAAGGTTCACCTAGCGAACCGACACCTTGATAGTTTGTTAGCTACAGAGGAATGAGAAATACCTATTGACTCCTGCCAATATTCCCGAGCAATTTGGAAACTCGTGTTTGGCATGGTATATTCAAAAGACTATCGTAACTTATGGAGGTACCAGTGAGACGTCATGGTTACGCAGTAAATTAGCTTTTACAGTATATAGGATCTACTCTCAAACAAATATTACGCCATGGCCAGGGGAAAATATTCAAATGCCATAGGTATTCATACTGACGCTGATTAGGCAAGTGAAAGAAGAGATCGAAAAGATGTTTCGGATGGTGTGGGAATCTTTTAAGAGGGACCTTTCGCCTAGACATCACAGAAAAAAAGATCTTTCTCAACTTCTAGTGCTGAATCTGAATCTATCTCACAAGCTATGTACGCAAAGCTAGAGCAATGAGCAGCTCTAATATGAAAGGATCTAGGAGTTCGTTAATATTTTAACTCGAGCGAGGAACGTACGATGCAGATATTTGTAGACAATCATGGGGCTCTTGTATCTGGTGAAGAATTCCCATTTACATGAACGCTCATAACACATCGACACGTGCTACTACTTTGCAGAAAAGAAAAGATCAAAGGTTACTACCATTCCAACCGGAGAGATGGTTGTTGATGGAATGACAAAACCACTGTTGAGAATATCTCACCAGAGACTCCGACGATAGATGATAGTTGTCAATAAGCAGATACTCTAGTTAGATCAGTTTATTGTATGACATGTCCTGAGGGTGAGTGATGAGAAAATGATGCAGGAACGTTTGGATTTCTTAATCCTAAGGCATTCGTAATATCGTTGCTATTTAAGCGGATATGGCTTCTAGATATTCGTAGAGTAATTTTAGTGACTGATTGTAGTAATTGAGAAATTTAATTCTGTGTTTACACAACCCTTATCACACCCTAATTGTATTGCCTAGAGGTCCATCCCCTTTACTAGAAGTATAATTTTATTAATGAGGTCAATATGTTGTCGATTGACTTATCATCAGGCATGTAAATTCTATTGTAAATTGAACTTGAGGGCGTGATAGGGGACGATATTGTGAAAGTTTGCGCAAAGGTATAAGTAGATCTGATCTAGAGTGGTGGATTTCCCTTATGTTGGGTATGGTCGGGATGGCCAAAGGTTTCGCGCAGGAACGATTAATTGCCAGGCCCAGAACTAACATCTAGATTTGGCCATAACAAAGAATTTAACTATTCTTACTTTCGACAAGTTCCACACAGTCGCTTAAAAAGGATTCATAGTAACACGCATAATGTTACTTAATGCCGAAGAACTTCATCGTTACATTTTAATAGCAAGCTGTTGGTCTCTTACAGGATAGCTCATAAATTTTGGTCAACGTTGGTTTTTAAGAAGCGTTACAATAGTTGGAAGTTCACATCAGAAACGATGGTAGTCCAATACGTAGGGACCAAGTAAGGATAAAGGAGCTTTTTGGGGACACTAAGTCCACAAAAGCAATCCTCTATTTTATCCCAGAAACTGGTATAGGACAACGCTAGAATTTCGAGGTAGAAGATTTACAGAATTGTGAAAGACAAGAAAACTGGGGTATAGATGATCTAGACAAAGAGAGTGACAGTAATAGGGGAGAATTAGAGGAAATTTAAGAGGACATAAGTTGACTATACATTGTCGGCGGGGTCCAAATGCCTTAATACGCAAGACGTAGAGGCGAAGGAAAAAAGGATGCGCTAAGCGCAGTTACAGAAGTAGATAGAAAGCACAAGTAGAATTTTCTTATTTTGTATCGTTGATGTATATTAGAATAGTAGATCGAAGAAGTTAGTGGCGTATCCAATTAGGATTAGGACTCAAATTGTGATAGTACATTACAAAAAGAGATATCTTTCCTCCTGTGTTTTATTATAAAAACCGGTCATTCTTTCAATTTTATAGTAAATAGCAATTCTAAAATCCTCCAATCCATCTTTGTCAATAACAGAGTTCATTTTTTTCGGAGCAAACTATTTGATATTATTCATGATCATGTCTACATCACAATCAAAATTTATGCAATTGTTTTTTAGCTGAAGATTTGGCGCACAAAAGGTTGGTCGTGAGATAATTATTTTCTAACATAAATTTAGCTAAATATAAAATATCTAGAATGAATCTAATTGCCACTCTGTTAAATATCAGCCGTGTCAAAGCCACACTAATCATGCTTCGTGGAAGAAAAAGGAGCATACTATAATAAAAGGCTTTTATACTTGGATCTAACACATGGTTTCAGGCCATCAAGATTTAAGAAAAAATAATGGACTACAAAAAGCAGCAATTGGACTTTCATTTATACATTAATTTCTTCCCACATTCAGGGCCCTGCTTGTTTCTGAAAACTTATCAAAATGATGAGGGAATGGAGAAGGAATGATTGTCGTCCAAAACCTAAATGTAATTTCTTCGGGGAGAATAATATAACCGAGCTGAAAAAGAAGCTTGACCTCCTGGAGAATTTTGCACATTTACATGTCTGAATCAGTTCAGACATGAGTAATAGATGTTGGACCAGTTTTTTGAGACTTTGAATGAAGAAAAACTTAAATCTTGAGTCTCTTTGGATAAAAGACTTTTCCTTGCACTTGTTTCAAAAACATAATTCCAGAAAAATCAGCACTCTGTCCGAGTCGCCACCACATAGTAGTGAAGGATTGGTACAAAGGGAATCTGTATCACTGGTACTTTGGCACTTGACCATGTCAGTCAATATAGGCTCTTATACCAATAAATTTGAGTAAAGATTTTTTTGGGCGAGATAAAAAAACTGCTGAAAATCTTATATGCCAACGGACGATTAACCAAGCATTGAAAAAGACGGGGATTAACGGAGAAAATAGCAAAACTCCGTTTCTCTCTCTTTCTATCCAGATCAGATAAGGAAGAGAGTACTTCACCAAAACGCTTGGAGGTTGGGGTAACCCTGAGAGAAGGCCGGCAAGAAGAACCTGGCTGGGGAGTTCGCCAGAGAACAATTCAAAGGGAATGAGGAAGAAAACTGATAAGAAACCTTTAAAAGGTTTTGGATTTGTGAGATTCTCAGAAATTAGGGAAGGATGACCAGAAGTCTCGAATCCAGAAAGAACTTGTGCAAAGTTTTATCTCAGCTTCCGAGCTTTCAAGTTTTTAGGCGTCGATTCTAATGTAGATATGTCAATATATAGTATATGATGCAACAAAATCAGTAGGGAACTTATTCTGTGATGTGAAAAAATGAGAATTGTTTTAATCACGTTATATTCGTATAAATAACTTCTTGTATTTAAATTTTTCTTACATGCGCGGTTCTTTTGTCTGCACAAAAGTCACTCCCAAACATCAAGTGTTTCTAAATAATTCTTGAAATATAGTTCACTGTAAACTGAATTAGAGAATAATGTATACAATGCACTGGTAGCATAGACTGACTATGTAGAATATACAAAAGTTTAGATCATCTTCCCTTAATACATGTCATTTATTAAATGCACGGGATAATTTACACATATCCTGATATTGTATCTCTGGATATGATAAAGATATGCGATATGGCATAAAGATTATAATCCATGCGAAGCCATGAGAAAGGAAGGACGTATATAAATATTAAAAAGTAATGTGATTTTTGCAGGTTTTTATCTCTTCATGTAAAGCAATGGAGAACTTCTTGTTTTATTTACCTCGTATTTCAAATTTGAAAAATCCGAATTGTGTGAGATTTGATATGAGCGCAGGTTCATCATCATGAAATAATATTTAAAAATGAATGAGATTACTAGTTACTTTTCCCTTGACTTTAACAATGTAATATATTGCACCACATACGATGAGTCACGGCTACGGCAGTTAACACGGCATCTAACTTGGTAATAGAAATGGACTAGTAGCTCTTAGCCAACATAAGTAGACCTTCGATCAACTCGTCTTTTCAATCAACTTTTTAATTCCAGCGAAGAAATCTGATACATTTATCCAAGTAACGATGAGTATCGAGACTGTAAGTTTCAAGCCATTTCTAGACCAGAAACCTGGAACGTAAGAACACTCGTTCTCTTAATTATCCCTATGAAGACCTTAAAAAATCTATGTGATAATTTGGACTATAAATCTGACATTCCACAGCTCTGGTCTAAGGAAGAAAGTCGTGGTTTTTCAACAACCACATTATTCTGAGTCGTTTGTCACCAGTATAATACTTTCGATTCCAGAAGGCTATCAAGGAAGTACATTAGTGATTGGTGGTGACGGAAGATATTGGAACCCTGAGGTCATTCAATTAATTGCTAAGATCAGTGCTGCTTACGGCGTTAAGAAGCTACTTATTGGTCAGGCTGGTATCTTGAGTACACCTGCGGCAAGTCACGTCATTAGGAAGTATAAGGCTACGGGGGGTATCCTTTTAACTGCAAGTCATAACGCTGGTGGTAAGTCCACACCAATTTTGGCATCTATAATTTTTTTTAAATACTAATAATTGCAGGTCCTAAGAATGACTTTGGTATAAAGTATAATCTATCACATGGTGGCCCAGCGCCAGAGTCAGTAACTAACAAAATTTTCGATGTTTCGAAGACTTTGACTTCGTACAAAATCGCCCTCATTCCAGATGTTGATATCAATACAATTGGTGTAAAGACCTATGGCTCTTTAGAAGTTGAGATCATCGATTCGACTGCGGATTATGTTCAAATGTTAAAAGAAATTTTTGATTTTGATCTGATTAAGAAGTTTTTCAAAACTCACGCTGGTTTCAAGATTCTATTCGACGCTCTACACGGTGTTACAGGCCCCTATGGAAAGGCAATTTTCGAGAATGAGCTTGGATTACCTAGCTCCAGTGTACAGAATTGTATTCCTTCGCCAGATTTCAATGGTGGCCACCCTGACCCTAATTTGACCTACGCACAGTCACTTGTAAAGGCCGTTGATCAAGGACAAATTCCATTTGGAGCCGCAAGTGATGGAGATGGAGATCGCAATATGATATATGGTGCTCACTCTTTTGTTTCCCCCGGTGATAGTCTTGCCATTATTGCCCACCACGCAAAGCTCATCCCATACTTCAAAAAGCAAGGCCTCTATGGATTTGCAAGATCGATGCCAACATCAAGCGCTATTGATCTCGTGTCCAAAGCACAAGGCTTGAACTGTTATGAGGTTCCTACCGGATGGAAATTTTTTTGTGCACTTTTTGATGCCAACAAGTTATCTATTTGTGGTGAAGAGTCCTTCGGGACAAGTAGTAATCATATTCGTGAAAAAGATGGACTCTGGGCAGTAATGGCATGGTTGAATATCATTGCTGGTATTGGTGATGCTAACCCCAAAGTGACACCTAGTATAGCTAAAATTCAACACGATCACTGGACCATTTATGGTCGTAACTTTTTCACAAGACATGACTACGAGAATGTATCTAGTGAGAGTGCGGCAAAAATTATTAACGGTCTAAATGAAAAAATCAAAGACAAGTCTTTTGTTGGTTCTAAAATCGGTGGTATGCTATTACTATTTTACTAAGCCATTGATATAAGTTTTCTGACAATAAGCAGAAAATGTCGTTTGCGAAGCAGAAGATTTCTCTTACACTGATCTTGATGGTAGTATATCTTCAAATCAAGGCCTTTTTGTCAAACTTTCAGATGGAACCCGGTTCGTTACCCGTCTCTCAGGTACAGGCTCTTCTGGCGCGACCATTCGAATATATATCGAGAAACATACAAGTAATGCAGAAACATATAATATGAATGCTCAGGATTTTCTAAGGCCTCAGATTTCTTTAGTAAATGAAATACTCAAGATTCAGGAGCACACTGGTCGGGAAGGACCTGATGTTATTACATGATGGATCTCCGACAAAAAGATACACTTAACATCGAGCAATATTTGAGTTGAGGAGCTTACTTCATATTTTCTGATTGACAAAATTCCATCTACAATTCAGCTCTTAGATCCTGTGTGAATCATTTCACGTCAATTTTCTTAAACTTGGCGTACGTTTTAAATTACATCGCTTTTAGCAAGTAAAGTGTGGCTCTATTAGGTTGGTACAAGTAAGGCTCTTTAATCTGTACTTGAATGGAATTTGGTCTACTACTGCGCTACACCGTATTCCATAATTTTTGTAGAGCATCTCCCAAAAAATTACTGTTAGATCAAAAAATTAGTTCCAAATCTAAATTTAAGATCCTATTAGGGCCGGTCAGACTTAGAATTAATTTTCATACAAATTTTTGAAGAGCATTTTTGTGTACCTTCCCCGCGGCGCTGAATAATCAATAGATCCACTAAAAACACCAGAATTCCATCATCATCAGCTTTGACGTCCAACGCAATCTTCATTAATTGATAGATATATTTCATAATTTCTATAGACCAAATAATATCAATTTTTCATTTTTTAGAATTTTTCCAGCAAAAAAAAGGCACCTGATGAGTTGTGACGGGCTAAATAAAATGAAGTGTTTTTCAAAACTTCCGTTGACATTTAACTAGGCCTGTAATTGCTATTTCTCAACATTATTTCCTGCTAAAAAACAGAGAATATGATTCAAAATTAGAAGCGACATTAAAATTTAATTAAAGAAACAAAATAGAACAAATATTGGAAGAAAGATGGGAGTTTAAGTCGGGAGAAGTTATCAATCCGAAGATTTTGATGTGGTTTTTGCTGATTAAGCATCACGTGTGTAAAGTATAAATTCCTACACAAAAATGCTCGACACAAATTTGTGTGGAAATTAATTCTAAGTCTGACCGGCCCTATTTGATATATCCTTTAATAAAACGCTGTTTGAAAGTTGAATTTATTAGTCAAGCTCTAGGAGCGATAAGGTCGATAAAAACGTAGAAACTTAAAAAGCTATTCTGATTGAAAATATAAAATTTCCAATTTTTATCATTACTGTTCCCAAACAATTAGAGATGATATATCAATAGCTTGGTCATACTTGAGAGGCTCCATTGGCATATTAAGAGTTAGAAAAATGAACTTATCATTCACAAGGTGCTCCATATCATAATGATGCCCCTATCAAAAAACCATAAATATCTGAGTCACTAAAGTCATTATTAACATCAACTGATGAGATAACCCTTTTTTTTTTCCCTTGGTCTTTGAATCTCTAGTGGGTACTGAATTAGGATGCAGTCTACAACGAAACACTTCCGGACCTAGATCGCTCACTCTCTCTCTCTCTCTCATTAGGGTTAGAAGTCACCGAGGTCAGAGTTGGCTACTACTGACTTCTGTTGCTTCTGCGATAGATAGCACAGGGTGAAGACACATGTGAAGCCAATTAACTCATTATTTGCATCAAAAATAAAATATAAACTCTAGTATTGCAGACTTCTTATTCTAAGAGATTGAATCATAATTAGTTATTGTCTTTTTTTGGGGGATCATTAGTCTCTCATATAGTTCAGTCCGACGTAATAAAGGGGGGGCAATAAAATTTGCTAATTCGTTTACGTCAAACTCGTGAAGGGATTATTGTCTTGATTGTGAGAAGAAAAAAAAAAATCCCGACCAAAGCCTTGGTTGTAGGTTGATTGGATGAATTTTTTCATTGATGATAGTCAAACCTTTTTCTTACGGAAGCTAGAAGATTTTCATTGTAACAGAATCTTCGGTGAATGTTTCATTGATAAAATGGATGGCAAAAGAAAATGGTGATGCGTAGCGTCAATCAATTTATCGAAACTATCGGAATGTAAACTAAAGAGCTCACTCATTGATTTTAGAAGTAGCTAAATAGGTTTGTTCGAATCTCAATTGTAGAGTTTTAGGTTGACCCATTTAATAAAATCTTCACTATTATCGGAGAAGGCTGAAGACAATACCTTAAATTAGTTCAGATCCAGATCCAGATCAAGAAAGACTTTAGAGGAAGATATTTTAACAGCTTACGCTCTTTGCAAGAACAAACACTCTATAAAAATGATCAAAAAATGAATAATGTGCTTTAATGTTTTTCTATCGACTATTATTAGATATATATACTCCTGCTCCCCCCTTCCCAAAATACTTGCGCCAGATGATGTTATTAAACTTAAACATCATTAAATTACATTTAACTACCAAAGTTTTTGTTATTAGAAGAAGTTTGGAATGTTATCCCATAACAGAGATCAATATCTGATAGATCTTTAATTGGACATTTATATGGGCTAAATGAGATCGCTCAATTTGGGTATGAATGAGATGTTATTTCAACCGACAGGTAAATTATCAATATTACCCTTGCCGTTGGATATCCAGTCAGGCTCAACGAGCCTTTCTCGCTCCTGGTATAAGTATTTGTAGGCTGTACGAATAGTACCATCACTAACACCGGCTACCTCAGAAATTTCTTTGGGACTTTTTGGTTTATTCATGAGATGAGAAATCATGTAGATACAAGCGGCGGCCACAGATAAAGGTGACCGACCTGCAAGATCACCAACTGTCGATATCTTGTCCGCAAGCTGCCCAGATATCTTGACAAATTGAAAGTCAAGACCCAGTTGACTACAAAATCGTTCACATAGACTACTTGCAGCTGTCATTCCAGTCGTATGATAGTCGGGCACTTTACAGCAAGCATTAATGTTAAGTAGAGAAAGTAAGGATTCACTACAAACTTACGTGAGATTTTTGCTAAAGCGATCTTCTGGGTATCTGAAGCAAAAAACTTCTCCAGAGCCTTGAACGTTCTTCCAATTTCTTTTTTGGAGACTTTTGTCAAAGCATAAATTTCCCGAAATGTTCGGGGGGCATCACCTTTACGGCAAGCGATAAATATACAGCCAGCAACTATAGCTTCTTGTGATTTGCCCTTGAAAGCTTTCGCATCGTCAACCTGTTTGTATAACAGTTTGGCATAGTCTGTAACGACTTTTGGTGCTGAGATAGCGTCGCAATGAGCACCTATCTCTTTATATGCAGCAAGCAAGCCTTTTGTGGACTTATCAATGGCATTTTTATTGTGAGCACGAAGAAGGTCGCGATTATTACCACCGTCGCCAAAGGCAATAGATGTTTGAAGCTGAGAACCATTGAGAAGAATATTTGGGCCATCACCAACTCGAGAAGGATCATCATTGCCTTGATCATCATTTGAGAAGGTACGCCACTCGGAGCGAGTATCAACGATACGATCACCGAGAACTAATCCACAAGATCCGCATACCATATCACCAGAAGAAAATTCCTCAACTAGGTTCGGTGGCACCTCTCTGCACTCTGGACATATAACTTGTAAATTTAAATTTTCGCTCCATTTAGATTCTTCATTATCTAAAGACATAGCTAATTGTTTTTTTTCGCTGTATATGGCTCCGCAGTGTGTTTTTTTTCAAACTAGTGCAGCCTGTTCCGATGGAACAAAAGGGGTGCCTGGAAAGTGTAGTTTTTTTCAACAAGTTAATGGGTGAAGAGTAAAGAGGAAGGGTGGAAGACTTCCTTTAAATATTAAATGGCTGTGGCAATAGTGCAATAGGTGTTTGGCGTAGATTTAGTTTAGCGTGAAACTAAACATCTCAAATTTGATTTTACTCGCACCTTTTCCAGAAACCAGAAACTTGAAACACCCCTACAGCCAAGAGTTAGCCCCTACCCCAATAAGCCAATTAGCGCCGATATTGCCACTTGCTATATTAACCTTCATCCCCGATATTCGACATATTTTCCTTTGATATAAGGTTCCTTGCTATTTATCAGAAATATGACTTAAATTTAAAGTAGAGAAAGAATGTTGAGTTGATAGAGATCGTCGATATTTTAATTCTGTGACGGTGGGAGATTTAATCTGTGCAGAATGAATGGTGGCAAAGATTTCGTACAAATTAAAAGGGGATTCTACAAAGTAGCCAGACTAAGCCCTTTCGGGAGTAAGTAAATCTATCCTGATATCCATGTTCGCGATTCATGATTCAATCTACACCCACCCCTGCCCGAACTAGGGATGGGCATTGCCAGAATATTAGCGTGGAGTTGCTATAGTAACAGTCCTCAGATTAAATCTCCTACTATTTGAATCTGTTAAACCCACTAGAAAAGGAGTACTTTAGTCAATCTACTTGGCCACTACTACCGTATTATTGTGATTCATCACTATTGTTTATGAAGATCCAGTGATGTAATGTGAGAGATTACTGATATGGAAATTAAGTGTGCGACGCGTTGTGGGTCAGTCGTGAATAGGAATCTGGCCATTTCAGCATTACTATTTTTGGATTTTCGGTGGAGAAAAGTAAAGAGTCGTCTCTCTTCTCTAGGCAAGAGTTACCAGTGTCACGGATCGAGTTCGATCAGGGGCTACGTGATCATACAGATCGGATAAAGTTAATTAGTTTAGGTATAGTATTTAAAACAAAACGTCGCACGTCATACAAGATAATACGGACGGTTGCCACTAAAAGTAATACATTATAAAAATGTTAAATTAAGCTACTCGTATCAAAATCAAAGGAAACCCATTATGGGTAATTTCTGGGGATAGTCACAATCGACAACTTTATATCAAGCCAGTCTCCCAATGCTCGCTAATCTCCTATTGAGTTCCTGACAGTAGCCTTCCCCTTTTTGGCCATTTGTCCCAACTGACCTTAATCACTGTCTATATTGATGTCAGGCTTTATTATAGCATCATCTAGTTCTTCAGCGATTTCTTCAACAGTTGGTATAGACCACTTGAGATTTTCGTCGTGGTACTTTTCGAACAACTTTTGATTGTTGCCACTGAAAAATGTCTGACAAAGGCTGCCAAGAAGTTTCGTACAATCTTGTATATTTGATTAGATACTCATATTTTCTTCAACGAAGGCGTCCAGAACCTATTGCAGCATCAATTTCATACAAGTTTTCGCCAAATTTATCTAATTCTATAGGGTTTGGATCATTAGTTTGGCCAGGGATGGGATTATTCGGGTTTTGTTAAAGGAGGCTGGTATGAAAAATGGGGCACACAGATTTTAAATCATTGAGTAGATCAAGTTGATAACAGTGGCTACCTATTAACTTGATCCCACGGAAACGCCCTAAGTTTTTCCAGTCTAGTTTTTTGCAGGCTCGTTTCGTCTTGATAATTTTTACATTCAAAAAAACTTGGTCGCCAATCTGATAGTCCGGTGGAGGAGAGCGGTGCTGATTGGCATACTTTTCAGGGAAAGCTTTAGCTCTTTTCATATTGTTCCGTAAGAAGTTGTTTATATCCTGCATTTGGTCTGTGAATTTATTCGCTAGATTATTTTAGGCCTTGAAATAATTGGATGAATTGGAAGTTTGTGAATTTTTTATTGGAGTGATTGTGGATCGGGGGTGTTGAATAAAGTTAGCAAAGAAAGGACACACTTTTATTTTTCGAATTCCGTGTCATTAGCATTACATTCTGCTGAAAGTAACCATTCTATCCAGTCATCTTACTTGAAGTTACGGTATGCTCGAAAATAACACTCTAAGATAGCGTTGAAACGCTCCGTCTGGCCATCGGTCCCAAGATGCCATGCTGTGGAGAGCAGGATTTTGGTATCTATTCGTCCAAACACAGCGTGCCAAAATCTTGCTACAAATTGTAGACCTCGATCTGATACAATAGATTTTGGGAAGCCGTGATTTTTCCAGATATGCCAATAAAATAAAGTAGCGGTTCTAGTAGCATCGATTGTTGTAAGTGACGAGCTTTAAAAAGACGACACCCAACTACCATAATACAGTCGTAGCCTTCTGATTCTGGTAGGGGTCCTACAAAATCAACTGAAATATCGCGCAATCGATGTTCAGGAACTGGGAGTTGCTTCAATAGACCTTGGTACTTTATACGGAATTGGGTAATTCTTTATACATATATGGCAATTTTTGGTATATTGAGTAATTCTATTCAGCATGTTCATCCACCAAGAGATTTGAGCAAAAATCTCATTGCGACCATGATGTTCACCACTCAGGTGATCGTGGCAGCTCTCAATTAGAAGATACTTTAACTCAGAATTATCTGGGACATAAATTAAATTGTCATAGGAAAACAGGAATCTAAGGCTTGCAAGATGATTAGGTTCTCTGGAATTATTTTAGAATCGAGATTTTAGAACTTTGGGACAGTTCTTTGTTGCTGTTGAAGACGCTCGTCTTCATTACTCAAAGGCAGGTCTCCTGATCTGCGGGTTAAAGAGTCAGGTTTACCACCTTGTTTTGCAGATCTATAAGTTATAACAAATTGAAGCGGGAAAGAAATTCAGACTATCGCTTGACGTCTGTTTAAGGTTTTGGTTGATATAAAAAATTCGAGATTTTTATGATCGGATGAGATAAAGACAGGTTCCAATCTACCTTCAAGTTCAAGTCTCCAGTGATCCAGTGCAGTAACAACTGCCAAAAGTTCCTTATCATAAATCTCGTAATTAACTTCTATTGGGCTTAAGCGGCGAGAAAAGTATGCTACTGGATGAAGTATGCCTTCATCATCATAATGTGATAAGATGCCACCATGTGCCCAATCACTTGAGTCAACTTCTTCGAAACATTTTCGGTTGGGATCAAAGTAACGAAATATCGGCGACTCAATAAACTTGTTTTTTAGTATTTCGAAAGCCAGCTGACAATTTTTGGACAAATCCAATGGAGAATTTTTCTTTGTAAGTTCGATCAGAGCTCATATGATTGAGGAAAACCCCCTAATGAAACGACGATAGGAATTGGCAGAGCCTAAGAAGGCCTGGATATCTTTTAAGTTTTTTGGGACATTTAAAATTTGATAAACTCGATTTTATGGAATTCATTTCGTTTCCTTTAAGAGATATTATTAAGCCCAAATATTTTACCTGTGTTTTCTCAATTCACATTTGTCAATATTAAGTTGAAACCTGCATTCTGAAGTCTTTTTAAAGCCAGGTTAACGTGTTGCCTGTATTCTTGTCGAGAATTACTGTATTTTAGAACATCATCGAGGTATGCCGTATAGAACAAGTCTAGGTATTCTTATAGTGTGTTACTAAGATAATTTTGAAAGGTACTGGGAGCATTGGTGAGGCAAATAGGCAAAATCAACGATTTGTGTCGGTCCAGTTTACCGGTATGTTAAGGATATATTTATTGTTGTTCTTTTTGTTACTACATGAAGTCTATTTACATAGGAGATATAATCATTACATAAGCAAGTGACGCGAACGCCTTATCATGTGATATTAGGTTTATAGTTGGTCATGTGATTTAATAGATCCGACACTGGGGAATCTTAACTTAATGAAGACATTGTTCTTTCATAAGGCTTTCTTAGTTCAATATCCCCTTGATCTAATTAATACTCCTTTCTACCCACGCAGCGGCTTTTATATTTATCTTATTGGTGTCAACAATCAGACCTA
>PEDP01000998.1:0-14976 GCA_002918395.1 Erysiphe pulchra | reverse complement strand
GCTCGAGGGTTTCAAACTGGCCATCTTGAAAGGCCTGTAACGGTTGCAAGAGTGAGCCTGCCTTCCTTCTGAGTAGATTGCGCGTTTTTTGGTTGAGACATGACGCGTTGAAGGTTTATTGTAGTTGCCAAGATATTTCGCGGACACTCGGTGGTCAAACACGTTATCATAAATATATATATTTATAAATCAATGAAGTGAATTATTACAAAAATTAAATTATAGTAATGTATAATTGAGGGAGCAATAAATTATATATTTGTATATATATAATATATATATTATAAAGATGTTTTGGAGCGTAGCGATTAACGTTTCCGGGCATTCATAACCTGTTAAAAGACATATAATCGTATTGATAAAGATGAGAGGTCTACAGTGTCTACATAAGGTATAATATACAGTCTCGCTTAAAGGCTCAACCAACATCCCAGTATTGTTGATTCTCAACATATAACTCGAACATCTTTTCAACATTTCTCTGAGTTACTATTTTCCTTTTTAGCCATTATATCTAATTGCTGCTGCTTTGAAATTTACTCTCTATATCATGGATGGATCTATGAAACGATGCAGAAGTTTGTACTTTAGACTTATATTGCTCTATTAGCTTTTTGAACCTTGTTTTTCTGACGCTTTGCTCCCATAATAGGCTTTCTTACATGTCTAGTTTCAATTTTTATAGTATCTAACTCAGTAGAAGCTTCAGAGGCCTAGTTATAGAGTTATACACCAAACAGAAAGTGTAGTATTATAAAAGTCACAATGAGATGCAAATTGGTTTAATTGTAATCACGACGGGAACTCTTTACGAGTTGGACTTTGTGCCTCTATGCTTCACGGAAGCTTTTGTTCAATAACTTGCTTATTTGTTTGAATGACTAATGTTCAACACGTAAAATTTCGACTATCTAGTATCTTTTTGAAGCTTGCTTAACTCTGCATTGCCCGAATCATAACGTATCTAGTACAAATATATAAATTTATAAGTTGGAAAAGAAATAAACTAGTTAAATAAAGTATAGGATTTCATTTCATTTCTTTAATTTAAACAAATTCCTTACACCTATGATGGAGAGAGAATCTTTAGATCTCACCTACTTCGGGATGCTCTAATCGTTTTCAATATTGTTTTTTTAGCATCTTCTCAGCTCAACTACTAAAGCACCGCACCACGAGCCCAAAACGCCGTGAGCCTGGGTCAACTTCCTTTCTACCATAAAAAATCAGTTTGATATCCAAAATATGGCCGATTATTTGAAGTTTTGTTACTATAACAAATTTCCCAAACTAAATATCCTTTCAATATCGTGTTCGTTCAAAATCACAGATATTTTGAGGTCATTTTTCGAGGGCTTTCCTACTCCAAATTATATTAAAAAGATAGTAGGAAGCCTGTAAACCTTTTTTCCCTTTATACGTAACACTAAGCGTTTAATTTATGGAATTTATCATTGTATTCTATACTCTCTGTTATTTCTCTCCCACAAAGTAGAAGGTTTAATTAACCAAAGAAATTTTTAGTTAAAAACATCTCTGGCAAATTATTAGTCACGAAGGCATATTTAAGAAGCTATAACCGATACTGTAGCTATTCTGTTAGCTTATCTCGAGTATAAATGCTAATAATAGTCCAAAGTGTAAAAATTTTAGAATCACAAAATAATTTTGGTATCTAAATTTTTGACTTGACTAATCCGTATTGGTAAAAATTTTCGCTCTCTTCCTTGCAAGTAGCTGGAAGGAAAAGGGCTAAATATTCATGGTGAAAATACTGGAGAAGTATCTGCCGTAGGGTTAAAAAATAAGTTGCGGTATAATCTGCTCAAGGTTATTGGGAGAGTACAGGCTGACTTTGAGATTCAGCCTGTGGTCACAAACGTCTCGCAAGCGAGATCAACTAGAAATTTTTTTGAGGAAAACCCGAGGGCCACGAGGAACTACATCGTGAATAGTCGTACTTGACAGAGATGCTAATTTACGAACTTGGCTGGCTAGAAAATACTTCGTCGACTCATATGGTGATACCCTCCAATGAAAGAATCTTACTTTGATCACCTAAAAACTTGGCGCGGTAAGCAATAATTTCCGAAGCAATGGTATCGAAATCGTTGACTTTCCGTAATCGCAAGTCAAGGAGAACTTCTCGTAATCCGGCAACAAATTTTTCGCGACTATCACCTGTGAATTCATCTGGACAGCCAAGGGCGGCCATAATACCATCATCTATATTGGTTTAGTTAGCGATCGCACAAAAAGTGGTGCCAGATATCAGGATCTTATCTGTATTTGCTTGGAAAGTTCCACGCACCAGGAAGTGTGATTGTTTTGAAGTGCTGTAAAGAGCAGGCTGAATCATTACAAAAACCACCTGCCACCTCGAACCGACAAAATTCTTTATTTACGTCAATATTGTGGCTATAAGTTTTAGATCTCAGACCCCCAGTGACTTCTCTGTTGAAGTTTGGGTGAAATCTATAGGCTCGAAATAATTTAAGTGGGCTTTGATATGGAGTGTACCTGTCAGACGAATAAAGTGTCATGTTAGGCTCCTGAATCCCGGTCAGCTAAGCCGAACTATTCAAGACCTAGGAAACTGCTTTTTTACATCTTTCATATGCTGCGAGGTACTGGCATTTTGAAGTGATTGTAACTCATTAATATTTCTTGGCTCACCTATCTGAGGTAGTTGGTTATAGACATGACTTTGTGTTTGATTAATTTCTATCAGTCCAATAGACTCAGGAGGGGCTGGACTGAAAGGTGGTGATATTGAAGGAGATACTTGGTCTAGAGAAGTAGCATCCGGAGGTTCATAGTCATCGGACTCACCCTCATAGGTTTCTGCTGTGTCATTTTCCAGAAAATGACCATTACTTTGCTCACCTTCAATCAGACTCTTGCTTGTCTTAGTTGTGTGTTGTTTAGAAGTTGAGCTACAGTCATTTTTAGCCGTGACCTCTGAACTTGTACTATTTTCTTTTTTATCTGCCTGGATTATATTTACTTTCTGTATTAAGTTTTCGAGCTCTTGATGGGCAAAATCTTGAATTTGAGTAATCTTGTCGCGTTTTAGTAAGATGCTGGGAGTTATAGTGTTATCCTTATTTAATTTGTTATCATCTATATCCAATGTATCTGTCGTATCTGTCATTATACTTTTCTCTCGTTGAAATTTTTGGAATTCTGTTGATGTGATTAATGATGGTAAGAGTGAGTTCCGATCAGGAGAGGATGGCTTATTCATTATAATTTCTGCGTTTTCTTTTGGCATTGATTGTTGTCTCAGGCCTGTAAAGTGAGTCTATGAATTAAAGGGAATGCTAACCCTTTCTAGAATAACAAGGGGATAAAAAATGATGAGAACCTTTTTAAAAAGACTTACCTTGTTGGCTACAAAGTTCCGGAGGGTTGAGATTGCTCACATTCACAATCATCTTATTAGAGACGTCGTATGATGTTGGAAGAAAAGCCTCTTCTTCAGAAAGACGCTTCATCTCGAGCGTCATCCTATTTCTTTCTTCTATTTTCTTTTCAAGGCCCGCTTCAACCTTGGACATTTCGATTTTCAGTTTTTCAAGCTTAGATTTTCTTTTTTGAACCTCTGATTCAATAATTGGGAGTTTGCTTGCAATATTCTTTCGACGACGTGTAATTTCTGAAAGCGACTCTGTGATTGACGTTGAATTTTCCAGATCGAAGAGCAGAGTTTGAGCAAGGTTTGAAGTACCTGAGCCAATGTCTTCATTTACGCTTTCCCCACTCTCTTGCGTCATTTCAAGTTCTGTGGGTGGAGCACCATCGTGATCAAAATTTTCATTCATCTCAAATATACTAGACTCGGATTGCTGCCGTGTTCCAATGCTTACTGTCGTAGACTTAGCTTTCAGTTGAGCTTCTGCTGCGGCAATTCTTTGTTTCATGAGCTCTATTTCTCGCTGTTTCTGTTTCAGTATGGACGGAGCTACTAGGGATTGCTTCACAGGGAAAGAAGATGGATTTGTAGATAAATTTATGGGGGATGTAAAGCTCCTTTGTCCCGAGAGGTTTGAAGCTGATGACATGTTTTGCTGGATATTGGATGTCTTCATTGATGATTCCTGTTCGACCTGGGTCTCTAGCTCTGTAGACATATCTTCATCTTCAGACTCATCTTCGCTAACATTTATTACTACGCGCTGTTCACCCCGGTTTTGACCAAAAGGACGCTTAAATGGAACTGGTGCAACTGCTTGGTCATCAAAATCAGAAGCCACTGGCCTTTTTCGTGGTTTTGCAGAATTTTCAGAATTAGCTGAGTTGGTTAGATTCGAGATAAGAAAAAGCCCAGGAATAGCTGTTGTTTCTAAGGGTAATTTATTTGCAGAAGGTGCCGAAATATTGAGCTCAGGCTTATTCACATTGGTATTAAGTTTAGTGTGAGGTGTAACACCATTAACTGGCTGAGTTACTACTCCAGTGGGAATATCTGAAGTAACTTTCGAAGGTAGTGCTTGTTTTGATTTCAATAATGCGTCGGGTAGCTTTTTGGTTGATATAGAAATATTTTGGTCAGTCTGACTTTTATTTTCAGGGATTTGATCGATGTGAGGTTTTATTCCTGATTTCACAGATGCTCGTAATTCTCGAGATTTTCTAAGAGCATCCATCTTCGTTTGAAGAGTTTTATGTCTCTCAGCCATGTCTAATTGACAAGGCTTTTCTTTCTCAATTACTTCTGAAGGCTTCGTAGGTACAGTAGAGATAGACGAGTTAGATGTAGCTTTATTAAGAAGCTCATTATGGTCTGGCAATGGTGAGACATCATTGGAATGATTCTCAAAAATACCATTGGTTTTTTCATTTGCTGAATAATTATTGTGCAGAGATGAAACATTAGGTACTTCGCTATGATCTATGTTGAGATCTTGAAATAATTCATCTAAGATATCCTTCTTAAATCCCTCTTCTATGTATGTTTCATACCGGACGCCGTACGGCCAAAGGCTTAAGATTACCTCTTGAGCCTCTTTCCGGCGTTCAGAAAGAGTTTTCACTTCGGGTGTCATTTTCGTTTGTGCTGAATGAGTCCCATTTTTAAGAATATCTTGTGATAATCTCTTAACTGAGAAATTATCAATTTCGTTTGGAACATTATCTTGATATGTTGGAATAGAGATCATTGGTACTCTTTTATGAAGTGGCAAATCGCTAACTATAGGAGAGACACAAGGGGAATAGGAGTCGGAAGACTGGCGATGCGTTAGGTACGGCGATATAGTATCTGGAATTGTTGTTAAATCTACCATCAATAAGCTTAGTTTATTATCTCCTATATAAGATAGATTTAGTCGAAAATTAATTCATCGCAAAGTGAAATTCTCACCTTCTTCATCTAACTTTGACTTGACGCTTTCTATATGAGCTTTACCATGAGTTCTGGTATGTTGATTAATTGAGTCATTTAACGGGACATGAAAACTGTCAAAGTTGCTTTGAACATTATTATTTACTATTGATGCATACCATGATGGAATATGGAGACCATTGACAGACATTATCACTAGGCGAAAAGAAAGTAAAGGTTATGTGCTGAGTTGAGAGATTTTTGGTCTAGGCTGAAAACGGGAAATTTTTAACCCATCTAACAGCTGGCAATTCGGAAATCTTTTATTCCTTACCCTAGATTTAGTCATTGAATTAATTTTACCCTAAAGTCACTTTTTTCAACAACATTAGCTGGCAATTACAATTTAAACAAGTTCAAGTCTTCATTTATTTAGCTAATCAAAGTCTACTTCTTATGCCCTCAGAATGGTGCGAAATTGAATTTGAGTAATTATTCGAAGATTTTAATACAAATGCTAGAAGTTTTGTCAAATCTGCTCCCTGCATTGTAGCTGGTTAACGAAATATGACGAATTTTTCTGCTTGATGAGTTATGTAATCACCGAAATAGGCTATTGTGGATGCCTAAGGCGAAATGAAATGTAACTACAGAGTCACTACAGATAATTGCACTCAGTTTTAGTCAGGTCCGTGAAGAACTCCCTGTTTTCTTCTCCTATGTAAGAAATGCCGACTACATGAAATTAATCTTATTCATCCATCATGCCAAGGACCAACTTAAGTGACTAATTTTTAAACCTTGCGTAGTGCGCATTAATGTAATTTTTGGCTAATCCTATTTAGGCTAAACCTAGTTGAGAATGTATTGTTTACTTTTGCCGTTGCTACAACATTCCCGGCTGAAAAAGGATGTCAACAACGAAACTTGCAAGGACGACTTACGAAATTCGACTTTTAAACTTACACCCTCCGTTGAATTTTACAGGTTATTACTTTATCAAAGGTTTTAGAATTTATCAACTCATCGATGTCATTTTGGCCTGTTACATGGTCATCCTTTTTATTCCCAAACTTGCAACCAATGTAGAATCCATTCGATCAATGGTAATATGATGTCCTCAAACCAGACTAAGCGCTGTGATCTACGCTTGAGGGCTAGATCCCAATCACCGGCACCTATGAGCAGTGGCAGACCTAAATTTATGGTTACTTCAGCTCACGTCTCCGGCATTAAGATTTCTCATGCTCATAATAGATCCTTCTCCTACATGAATGGACCAATACCTGTCAATCATGGTATTTCAATGGGATATCGCTCAAACGTAAAGTCAGGAACACCATCGTCCAATACCTTTGCTCCCTCATTCATTAATCTCGACGAAAAACGGCGAAGTCTTGAGACAGCTGGTATTATTGAAGGCGAAAACTGTTTCTCGGGGAAACGATACGTCTGGTTAAAAGACCCAAAAGTTGCTTTTGTTAAGGGATGGATTGTTGAGGAATTGGAAGATGATCAACTACTCATTCAATGTGACGATGGTAGCGTGAGTGTAAAGATCAAACTATCTATCAACTCACTGATGATATCATTTGTAGCAACGAATCGTCAATTTATTGTCTATCGATAATGTGAATCCTGCAAAGTTTGATAAGGCTGATGATATGGCAGAATTAACACACTTGAACGAAGCTTCTGTTGTTCATAATCTTCATATGAGGTACCAAGCTGATCTCATCTATACCTATTCGGGATTATTCTTGGTTGCGGTAAACCCTTACAGTCCTTTACCAATCTACTCTAACGAGTACATAAATATGTATAAAGGGCACGAAAGGGAGGAAACTAAGCCGCATATCTATGCTATTGCGGATGAGGCCTTTCGAAATTTAGTTGAAGAAGAGAAGAATCAGAGTATTTTAGTAACTGGAGAATCAGGCGCCGGAAAGACTGAAAACACAAAAAAGATAATACAGTATCTTGCTGCAGTGGCTTATTCAGAGCCTCCAATTAAGAATAAAACTCAACAGCACTCGAATCTTTCTCAGCAAATACTCAGAGCTAATCCAATACTAGAGGCATTTGGAAATGCCCAGACAGTAAGGAATAATAACTCTTCTAGATTTGGAAAGTTCATTCGTATTGAGTTCACAAAAAACGGGACCATAGCTGGTGCGTCCATAGACTGGTATTTACTCGAAAAGTCACGCGTAGTGCGACTAAATGCACAAGAACGGAACTATCATATTTTTTATCAACTCTTAAGAGGTGCTGATCTTAAATTGAGGCAAGAACTCCATCTTGGAGAATTAGATGTTGAAGACTTTACCTACACTAATAATGGTCATGACACAATTAGCGGTGTATCTGACCGAGATGAATGGAAGAATCTGGTTGAAGCATTTTGTATTATGGGATTTTCCGAAAAAGAGCAAAACTCGATGCTTAAAACAGTTGCAGCTGTTCTTCATCTCGGAAATATAAAAGTTGAGAAGGAGAGTAGAACTACCGATCAGGCCCGACTTGCATCCCATTCGCGTTTCTTTGCTGAAAACGTATGTAATCTCCTAGGAATACATATGGAGCCATTTATGAAAGGACTATTTCATCCTCGTGTAAAAGCTGGAAGGGAATGGGTCGAAAAGGTACAAACACCAGAACAAGTTCGACTAGCAATTGATGCCTTAGCAAAGGGTATTTATGAGCGTACATTTAGTGATCTTGTCAATCGAATTAATAAACAACTTGATCAAACTGTAATTGGCATCGATGATTCACACTTTATCGGTGTTCTTGATATTGCTGGGTTTGAGATATTTGAAAAAAATAGCTTTGAGCAGCTTTGCATTAATTATACAAATGAAAAGCTTCAGCAATTCTTTAATCATCATATGTTTGTTTTAGAACAAGAGGAGTATGCTCGCGAGCAAATTGAATGGAAATTTATTGACTTTGGTCACGACTTACAGCCCACCATTGATCTGATCGAACTTCCAAATCCAATTGGCATATTTTCATGTCTTGATGAAGATTGTGTTATGCCAAAAGCAACTGATAAATCTTTTACCGAAAAACTACACTCTCTTTGGGACCGTAAAACACCAAAATATCGTCCCTCAAAATTATGTCAAGGGTTTACCCTAACTCATTATGCGGCGGATGTAGAGTATTCTACAGAGGGGTGGTTAAAGAAAAATAAGGACCCAATAAATGACAATGTGACCCGCCTTCTTGCTGCTTCAAATGATAAACATACCGCCTCTCTCTTCGTAGATTGTGCCGACTTAGATGACGAGCCAATTGCATCTAGAAGTAGAGTCAAGAAGGGACTCTTTAGAACTGTAGCTCAAAGACACAAGGAGCAGCTCTCTAGCTTAATGGCACAATTACACTCCACTCATCCCCATTTTGTTAGATGTATAATTCCAAATCTTAAAAAACGACCAAAGCAATTTAGTGCTCCGCTTGTACTTGATCAGTTACGCTGTAATGGTGTTCTAGAGGGTATAAGGATTGCTAGAACAGGATTCCCTAATAGACTCTTCTTTTCGGAATTCAGACAGCGTTATGAGGTTCTTTGCCGCAATATGCCTCGAGGCTATCTCGAGGGTCAGTCTGCAGTTAATATAATGCTTGAAAAGCTCAAACTAGATAAATCTTTGTTTAGAGTTGGTCTCACTAAAGTTTTTTTTAGGGCTGGTGTGTTAGCTGAGCTTGAAGAGCAGCGGGATGCACTCATAAGAAAAATTACTCTCCAATTCCAATCTGTTGCTCGTGGCTTTATACAGCGAAGAAGAGCTAACAAACGGCTCTTTCGAACAGAGGCTATTCGTATTATTCAGCGTAATTTTCAAATATACCTTGATCTTTGCCAAAATCCGTGGTGGAGGCTCCTTATAAAAATGAAACCTCTTCTAGGTTCCACGCGAACATGCAGCGACGTAAAAAAACGAGATGAAATGATTAAAATCATGAGTGAAAAGTTGAAACAAGACGCAATGGATCGTCAGCGTCTGGATGAAGATCGTCGAAATGCATTGATAGAAATGCAAAAAATTCAACACACACTTGAAAGTGAACGTTCTTTGGCTCTAGATAAAGAGGAAATATTTAAGAGGTTGCAGCTTCGAGAAGCTGAGCTCAATGAAAAGCTCGCAGGTGCTATAGATGATCAAGAGAAGCTTGAAGAACAGTTAGATAATATTTTGAACGCAAAAAAGATGGCCGAAAATCAAATAGAAAAATTATGTGCAGAGCTTGAACAAGCAGGTCATTTAATTTCTAAACTCGAGCAAGAAAAAATGCAACTCTCGGAAAAATTGATGAAATTGGAGAAGCAGTACCTTAAACTTAGTGAAAGTCAATCACAACGTGATGTAGATGAGTCGCAACTATTACATGAAATGTCTATCCTTAAGAGTCAGCTAGGCATGAAAGATCGTAAATTACAAGATTTTGAAAACAGAATGCTAAAGTCTAGCCAAGAGCTCGATGTAAAACTCTCAAATTTGATGAAAGATTTAGCTTCTTCACGCGGAAAGGAGAAGGATCTTCTAAATGAGAACCAGAGGATCAGTCAACAGATATCGGATTTAACTACTACTTCAACAGCTTATGAAGATTTAGTTCGAAAGAAAGAGAGTGAACTTGCTGTTCTACGCTCAGACAATTTGAAGTATCATGAGGATCGTAAAAATTTTGAAATCGAAAAACGAGCTTTGATTGCCGAGAAAGAAAATGTGGCCAATCGACTTCGTGAGGTGCAAGCCAACTTGTTCTCTATGGAATCGCAGAAAAGTCATCTCGAAAGAGAAGCTGATGATGCACGTAACCTTCTTGATGCCAGATTGAGCGAGGACGCACAGGCATCTCAAAGTCGTAAAATTTTAGAAGAACAAATTGAAGATCTCAAACAGCAACTATCTGAGGTTCAAAGAGAGCTTAGTAAAGAACGACAATCTCGAGATGATGTACAGCTGCTTGCTGAACACAAATATAGTGAGCTTCTAAAAAAATTTGAAGCGAAAGATAAAGCCAAGATTACTATTGAAAAGGAGCTCCATATACAACAAGATACTCTTCGGCGAGCAATTAATGCAAGAACCCTAGCCGAAGAGGAACGCAATGAAGCTCGCAACGAAGTCATGAAACTAAATGAAGCAAGATGTGTGGCTGAAGAAGCACGAATACAAGCTGAACTTACAAAAGATAGAAGTGCTTCCCGACTAGCCCATGAACGCGAAACAAGCTTGCGGAAGGATCTCGATGCTGAACAGAGCCGTGCAAAATATTTTGAAGATGAATGTTTTCGTTTGAATCAAATTGTTGAAGAATTAGAAAAAACAATTCTTGATTCTGGTGATTTTGGAATGAAATCTGATAAAGAAAAAGAACGACTGGAGCGAGATCTTAATACCGCAAAAAGTCGTCTTATCGCATCAGAGAATGACAATCGTACACTTTTAAATAAGCTCCAGCAGAAAGGACTTGAGATTGCTCGCTCAAACTCCAGAGTTGCTGAAAATTCAAGAAACAAGCTACTTAATTTACAGCGTGAAAAATCCAGGTCTGATGAACTAAATCAAAAACTAAATAAACAATTGGGAGATTCTCAAGTAGCTTTAGCTTCCCTTGAGAAGCAAAAAAAGAGGCTTGAACTAAGCGTGGAAGACCTAACGCATGAAGTCGCTAGAGAACATAAGGCTACACGAAATGCCGAGAAAGCATCATTAAATTTCAAAGATCAAGTAGCGGAATTTAATCATAAATTAGAGATAGAGAGACAGCTATATGTTCAATCTCAAGCGAGAAATCGGCAATTATTAATGATAATTGAAAATCGAGAAAAAGAAATTCTCCAATTGATGAAACTTATTGACCCTGAAGTCACACAACCTATGCCTCAAATTGATCACCAAAGTGATAAAAGCCTAAATAAGACTCCTAATCTTGTTCCTGGGCTAACTCAAAAGGTGGAGGAGCTGCATCAAAATCTGAGGGTTCAAACGGCAGGACGGGTGAATGCAGAATCCCAGCTAGCTGAGCTCAGAAAAAAAATGGAGGAGATAAATGGGACTCCAGGAAAGCACTCAATGAGCAAACCAAAAGTAGAAGAGATCAATGCTGATCAAAACTTACTAAACCAATCACCAGGCTATCGCGGTAAGTTTGGCGTAAGGCCTCAATCCAATATCTCAACTCCTACTCGTCGTTTCCCAAGCAGTACAGATATTGAAGGTTCTGGCCGCTCAGATCGAACTGCCGATGTCTTAAGCTTCAATAATCGTATGGATCTTAAAGCTGAAGTGGAAGAGCTCCAAAACAAGCTTCAATTCAGTCAGATGCAAATTCGATACTTGCAAAGCCAGCTAGATCGATCTATACCAGTATCAGAAAATATGACGGAACAGAGTCCTTCCTCACGTCGTGTACAAAAACTTGAGCAAGTTAACAACAGATTACATGAAATGTTAGATGACTCATCTAAGAAAGTTTCTGCGCTTGAGAAGAGTATTCATACAGGAAATTTGACATTTCGAGATGTTCAAACAAAATCGCATGAAGAGTTATTTGAAATAATAAATAGCCAAGAAGACTCTCGACGCTCAATTTTGTCATTATACACTAATACTGTAGCGGAACTAAACGAAATCAAAAAGAGCTTCGAAAGTTTAAAACATACAAGGGCGACTCTTGAGGTGGAATTGCGAGATGCGAAGTCTGATATAGAAGATATCTCACATCAAAGGGAGCTAGATGCAGCTGCTCGAAGTCAATTACTCAAGGAATATGCAGATCTTCAAATTAGGCTGAATGCTGAATCTTCTAAGCTTGCTGATGTTTCTTCTAGTTTGTCTTTGTATAAGAGTCGAGCCGATGAATATTTTAGCAAATTAGAGCAAGCAGAGATAGCTGTGATGAAAGCGTCAAGAGCAGAGCAATTCGCTAAATCCCAAGCAAAAGAAGCCGAAGATACATGTGCGGAAATCTTAGCTGAACGTAAACAAATGGATGCTACTATCGAAGATCTTCAGCGTCAAAACCAAATTAATGAAGAAAAATTAGAAGATCTTTACACTGATCTTGAAGCTGCTATACAAGCTCGGAAACGACTTCAGCATGAGCTCGAAGACTATCGAAATCAGCGAGCCATGGAAATAGAAGATAAGGAGACTAGTATGGAGCAGACAAGGAAAAAGTATCAAGCCGAATTCGCAACTTTGACAAATGAATTGGATATTGCTCGTGAGGAGAAATTATTTAAACAATCAGAAAACACTCGCCTTCGAGAAGAGCTTGAAGAACTTCGATCTAAATGGGATGATGAGGTCCTGAACAGCTCTACTTGGTCAAAAGAGAAAGCCCGTCTTGAAGCAACTCTTTCAGATCTTGCTGCATCTCGAGATGAAGCTGTAAAGGCACACATTGATGCACAAGATAAAATTGTCAACTTAATATCCCAACTGAGATTATTGAGAACTTCCACAGATGATGTCATTAGTGAGCGAGATTCGCTCTTAAGGGAAAAACGAAATTTAGAAGTTCGATTAGAAGAAGCCAAAGCTGGCCTAGATGATTTATCTAAGAGTGAAAGTCCTTCCATGAGAGATGCTGCAAATATTGACCGAGAGCTCCTAGAATTGAAGGCAAATGTCGCCCAGCAAGAAGATCTTGTTGCTGCAGCTGTTGGCAAAATGAGACGAGCTGAGGCTTTGGCATCTGAAATGCAGAAGGATCTAGTTGCTGAACGTGAGATGTCTGTTAAGCTAAATACTGAGAAAGCTGCCCTCGAAAGATCCTTAAAAGATGTACAAGTGCGGCTAATTGATCTTGAAACAAAAGGCTACTCTAGTGCTAGTCAAGATGTAAGATTTTTAAACAATCGTGTTCAGGAGGCAAGTAGAATTTCTTCCTTTTCCTTTATATTTCTCTTTCTAACACTTTCACACTAGCTTGAATCCCAACTTGACGCACAGGAGGATGAAAAAAATAGGACACAACGCACAGCTAGAAATTTCGATCGTACTATTAAAGACCTTCAACAGCAAGTTGAACGTCGAGACAAAGCCAACAACCAATTACAAGAAGAGATTGCTCGATCTAGAGATAAGATTGAGAAGTTACTGAAAACAATAGATGAACTTCAAAGCAGTGAAAGTGATATACAGCTCACTGCAAGAAGAGCTGAAAGAGCTTTAAATGAAGAAAAAAGAACGTGCATCTAGACTTGAGAGAGAATTAGAGGGATGGAAATCATTAAGAATGGAAAAGAGAACGAGTAGTATGAGGAAAGTGAGTAGTAGACCTAGTAGTACTGGGAACAACTCCAACACAATCGATGAGAATGAGATGATGGAAAATCCCCACACAAGGAAAAGTAGCACTTCATGGGAGACGAGTTGGAGTAAGGGTTTCTTATGAGAAAAAAGATTCAAAGAACGGCCACACAAGTATTTCAAAGGATGTATATATGTATAACTTATGTTTATTTATTTTTTAACAGGGGGTTTTTAGCAGAGATATCGGCGTTTTGAATTTATGACTTACTTACCTGTACATCTATATACAAAGAAAACAAGGCAGAAATTCATTACAGTGCGGGTGAGACTGTACCGAATTTTATGATAAATAGAAAATTCCAATACCAGTAAAGCATTACAATAAAATGCCTAACCTCTCATCATGCATAATATTTTCGCCATTATACATCACATGACCTATTGGTCAAATACTTAAAAAGCCCAGAAGAAAACTCTAATTGCAATGATGTCAGGCCCACAAGACTTCCTGAACCTGATAAAATAGTAACACGGCGTAACCCTGATAGAAAAGCACGTGGAAAACTATTGAATCGGCCGCTCGCCGTAAAAGAGTTCGGGTGGAATGGCTGAGGTTTTCCAGAGGAGTTTTTCCCACTGGGTTTTCTCATCAGGTTTTCCCTTTGGTTCATGATGAATGCGTTCCTACCTATCTGACTACTACTTTTTCTCTCTCTCTTTTTTTTTTTTTTTTTACAGGAATGGATCTTTCTTGAAACATTCTCTGCACTTCAAATGTACTAGGTGTCGACTCTCCAGGTTGGTGTGGTTGATACCTCAGATCCCCAAAGCGATCAGCTTTGGCGTCCTTTGCCCAATTCTGGGATTTGTAAATACTGGCACAGCCTTTATTTAGTCAGACGTTAAATGACAAACAAACAAACAACAATCTTCTTGATACCACCCTATTCACCAGATCTGAATCCGATTAAGCATTTCTGGAAACTCATGAAAGAAAAAATTTCCTTTCATTCTGCCTGTTTAAACGAGGGGAGGCGGAGTTTATTTGATGAAATTCGTAGGATGTGATAGGAGCAAAGGATTCTGTGAGTGACTAAGAGCTCACAAAAATCATCTGAATTTGCACGCACTATCAGAGAAGCCGAAGGTTGACCAATAATCAACTAGTTTTAAGATTTTCAAATTAATGCAAATAGAATTAATTGTATTTATTTATTTATTCTATTTAAGGTCCTAGCATACGCCCTAATGTCCACTTTGGGTACAGGATCATGCGGAGCCGGTCGGGATCATGGCCTCAGGCATGCCATACTCGTTCACACCCGCTATATACATCAAATGTAAAGTTTATTAACGCAAAAATGAAAAACA
>PEDP01000997.1:0-14973 GCA_002918395.1 Erysiphe pulchra | reverse complement strand
ATTGGTATTAATCTTGGGGGCTGTCAAAGACAAGGTAGGTATACCCTTGTCTTATGCATGACGCCAAGTATTTACTAATTTAACCCTCAAATTCCAACAATCCTCTGCTAGACGCGAGGTGAGTACTTGATGGGATGCCTGAACTTGAAATGGCGGGTTAGAGTTTTGTGTGAGAAATACTGGACTAATCCTAATATTTATTTCGTTCTTTATCTTCTTTATCTTCATTCTCTTTCTTTTCTTATCTTATCTTATTTTATCATCTCATTCTATTTTCTTTTATATTTCTCCTACATTTTGTGTAAATAGCAGGCGTGAACGAGTAGGGCATGCCTGAGGCCATGATCCAGACCGGCTCCGCCGGTCCTGTACCTAAAGTGGACATTATGGCTTAAGCTAGGACCTTAAATAGAATAAATAATAAATAAATAAATAAATAAAAGACGAAAGTATTTCCTCCTTCTTGCCCAGTTTCAGCGGCTACTCGCCCGTAGTAGTCCAAGTTCATCAGACGACGATGTACATCAAATGTACCAACATTGAAATTATTTGAATCGCATAACAAAATATTACCCAGTTGGATGGGACCAGCCGAACTCATTACATGAGTTATTCTACTCAATCAGTGCTTAGACAGAAGGATTGGGGTTGATAAAGATGAAGAGCTATGCAGATAAAGTAATTTCTCGGTGAAAACATTTTTCACAACAAGGATCAGTTGCAATAGCTGTAGAAGACGTATTGGTCTACACTAATGTATTTCAAAACACGGAAATCATGTGAATTTGGCTCTAGAGAAATTAGAGCGCGCTGGTCTAGGTCTTGATATTATAAGTAAATATGAGTTAATGTAATGAAAATCAAATACCTAAATACCTCGGGTTAATTATATCCGTAGATAATGGAAGCACTTCAGTCAAAATAAACCCAGAAAGTTTGGAGGCGATCTCTGAATGGGGAGCGCCAACGTAATCGAAAGGCCTTGGGAGCTTCTTGAAGAAAATACATCCTTTCTCAGAGAGGAAGTTTTTGCAAAAGCGGCTTAGTGATTTTTGAAGACATGTGACATGGGGTCGATTTGTTAACATTTTCCATTTCTATCTAACATGCACTGATTGGCTACTCTCAAGAGCACCCTTACTAATTTTGCGGGAAATCAACGCTGCGCTAAAAAACATATGAGGTCAATTATACTCCTGGTAACGAGCTCAAGATACTAGAATGAATTATCGTACAAATAAGTAATTTGTGTCTATAAACCTGTCAAAAAGTAAAGAAATCCGTCTAAAGTATTGTGAGCACTTGTTATGATTCAACCTTCAAGGAATATACTAAGAGGCCTAGGAATTCTTAATTTCTTTCGTGGAAAGAACTAGAACACAAATTTCATGCTCTATACTGATGTCAGAGATCCAAAATCAACCCACCGTTGCAAATCAGAATTTTGATACAGAAAAATCAGAGCCTAAATATGGCGGTTTTACACGGTTTGAGATTGAATTAGAGGTTGTATAAATCCTCTGGCCCTAATTAATATGCCAAATTCTACCTACATCTCAAATGACCGCTTCATTAAATTGTTGTTCTAATAACCAAAAGTAGTTCGTTCAGGCTCTTGCCTCGCCCCTTTATTTAAATTATTTAGCTTCACAAAAGTACTTTGAGGATCCGGCCTTCATCGCCTACTTAAAATATCTCCAATACTGGACGAACCCTCTTTACGTTAAGTACTTGTTATACCCAGGACCAACGTTGAAGAATCTGGAGCTATTACAGAAAGAAAGTTTTCGCAAAGATATCCTTAGTCCAGAAATAATGAGAATAATGATCGAGGAAGGAATAAAAAAAGGAGCTGAGGGTCCGGGAAAGAAGTAATGGTGGAAGTTGACTTAAGGTAATAGTAATTATAGTCGAATTAGCATATTGCAAGGCCTCAAAGTCTATTGAGTGATTGAAACATCACTTTTCTACTATACTTTACATTTGATCCTACATGGAATAGGAGACCAGAGATGACTGATAAGAAATGACACTTGAACTAAGTATCAAACTTCTTGATATGTCCGATATCAAATTATGCCTCAATAATGGAGAAAAGCATTATGAATTCGTGACCAGCTCTTACAAATTTCCTTGATCTTTTTGACCTAAGATCTAATTTTCTCTCCAGCGATTCCCGCAACTCATACACTTAACCCATTAATCAGCTTTGTACATTATAGTTCTAAACGTAAAAGACCAACCTTATAAAATCCGGTCATAGGCTCGTCAGCGCTGCGGATTTGAACTTGGAAAAAAGCTGCTTCTTCTCCATCGCATCCTTCTTTCGGACATTGCATCTTAGTCTTGTCAGCATTATCCCAAGCACCAGGTCCACCAAACACGTCCTCTCGCTCCCTGCGAGCAAAATTTTTGCGTTCGTAATACTGCTTGGTAATTACATATTGATATGGACATGTCTGGCATTCAAGTCTATTGACTGATACTTGTGCACCTGGTGGAACTGTAGTTGAGACAGTGAGGGTGTTAGAGCAACAAGGACAAACTGTAAGCAAATAAATACTGGTTAATACATTTTTAAGGGTTTAATATTTCACTACAAGTACTAACAAAGTAACATATCAATTTACTTTCAATCGGATCAAGGAGCTCCAGGGGAAAATCGACGTTGGGAAAAAAATAAAATAAACGCGCTCGATTTCCACTAGATTATTACATAACCAGAACTAATTTTGCCAATTCAGCGTACTTCCACCCACATGCCATCAGCAGCAACCGATGAACAGATGCCGATGGTTACTCTCGGTACTTGTAATCATTTGTCCGAAAACATCGCTCGAGTTGGCTGTTATAAAGCGAGGCAGAAAAAGTGCTGAATCAAGATGGTCGAGGATGGATCTCAACCCGAGAGAGACCAAGAACAAGAGGTACGACCATCTGTATTCTTTCCCACTCGATCTTCCTCTTTGTTTGTTATTTCATTTTATATTATTCCATTGATGGCTTAATATAAGAAAAGAAAAAATGCTTAAAATCATCGTTTGATTACAGGGCGCATCGAAAGGCGAACAACTTATTGCGGCTGCTCGAGGAAATAATACAGACCTACTCAAAGAAATTATAGCTTCTTTCTCTGATGCGCAAGAGCTGGCCGACGTCCTAAACAATACAAAGACCCCTATGGGTAACTATATTTACCATGAGGCTGCATTAAATGGAAATTGTATGAAATCTGATATTTAAAAAATTTGAATAGGACAAAAAAATCTATTTTTCCGCTTTCAAAATCAAACCAATATTTATGTTCTACATACTTCTCACAGATTCTTTCATTTTAATTGATCTTAAGAAGCTAACTACTAATTGGGCAGATGAAATCATCGATACACTATTAGATCAAGAAGGGTTTGAATGCGATCCCATCAATCGAGTGGAAGGTGATACACCACTTCACAGTGCAATTCGCTATTTTAACAGTCTACCTCTGGATGATCCTGAAATTCAGACATACGCACGAGACCTTATTTTGATGATGATTGATTGTGGATCAGACCCCCGGATCACCAACAAGGCTAATTTAACTCCATATCACTTGACAGATCCCAAAAACACGGCTCTACGTAGCGTCATTCAAGAAGCGATGGATCTCGAGCAAAATAAAGGCGATTACATTTTGGAGGAGATAAATGCGGATGATGCTGAGCAATCTGGACCAGGCAGCGCAAGTGAGAGTGATGATAACTAAAGATGGAGTTTTTTTCTTTTACTTTATTTTCCTGTCATCGAATGTACTAATGGGTCAAAGGATCCAGGAATAATTGTTAAGTGTTATACATTACTCTTTAAGCCAGCGTGTGCTAACTCGTCTAGCGAGGTTGAATTAAAACCATAATGTCTTATTTCATTTTTCTACGCTTTTACAAATATTTCTTTTAGATTATCTAGCCATTCTCTGTCTAAGTGCTGGACAAAACTTTGCCCTCCTGGCTCTTATGAGCGTTCTACTTGTTCCTCAAGCTTTTCATGAGTAGTGCTATACTGCTCTTCGGTGCTAGCATCTAATATTGAGTTGAAACAAACTAACGCTATCTCACCTGTCTCATTGGGACGAAGTTTTCTGTTGCCTTCATCTTCTTCTCAACCAAAAGCTTCCATAATCTGCGCTTTCACGTCTAACTTTATTTGCCACTAGCATTCAATTGTAGGAATATTTGAGAAGATTTACTATAGAACTGCCCGAGTGCTTCTAATACCTAATCAAAGTTGGGCTCCCATTTTATAAAGCAATGGGCAAGCGGGATGATACTACCAATCCGTGTCACCATTACTATAGTAAATAATAGAAGTCTGTTAGAGTTTGTACGTTATGTCATATCTATCACCAGTACTGGCTGATTCTCTTTAAAAGTTCGAATAAAACTTTTATGAGCCAAAAAAAAATAGCTTTGTTATCGCTTTAGTCTCATCGTTACTTTCATATCGAGAGAGAAAATCTTTTTTGTAGTATCAGCATTGCTAGATCTATTGGTGGCTTGTGAATGACATTTATTTTGCTGTAAGTGCGCACCTTCGTTGTAAATGCTACGCATTATAAAAACATATTTTAGCTATTAGTATCCTTTGCGAATCGGTCAAAAGCCATTGTGCGTGCGCTGTTTGGATCCACGCCAGTAATCGATGAGTTCTATAAAGACTCTAGCACTTTACCAGTTCGAGATCTGTTGGCATGGCCAGAAGCATGTACATTTCTATGGTTACGCTCTGGTTCTTTACCAAGTCTAGTGCCCCACTATGCCTGATCTAGGTGGGGTTTTGAATGTTGTCTGCTACGATAGTAAGTGCCCATTTACATCTAGTGACCTTATTGAAATTAGTGCAATTTTAAAACAAGATCACCACCAGGACTTCCGGGGTATACAACATTTTTTTTCATTTTTGTTCGAGGTGGGAGAAGAATCATGAGATTTCGCACATCTGTCACTCTTGAAAACGCAACATACAGCTGGCCATGTGTAAAAACAGGAGTAGTCAAATCCACTCCAGCAATCGTGAGTGTTTGTCCTTGTGACTTGTTGATTGTCATCGAGAAGCAAGGTCGGAGTGGAATCTGTTTTCGCACCATGGGAAATGGCAGTTTATTTTCAGTCGTCAAGGAAACCCTGGAAATATAATGTTCCTTTCCATTGAACCGAAGATCCTGCAAGATTATCCTTCCTTCTACACAACGATTAAACAATGCCGTGATAATAAGTCGGGTTCCATTGCAAAGTCCAAGCTTTGGATAATAATTCTAAAGCAACATCACTGGCATTCCAATCTGAAGCCTCAAAAAACCCTTTGGTATTCCTTGGCCATGTGATTTGTCTCAGGTATTTAGGAGTGTTATCATCAACATTGCCAGTTTCTTGACTTCGGACTTCATCGTGCGCAAAGTATTCCCGAGAGGTAGCGTTCCGTAACTCTGCAATTTCATCGTTGAAACGTCCAACTGCGTCATTAGTAGATGATAGAACAATTCGATCATGAAAAATTGCAGTATCTTGAGATCGAAGATTCACTGCGGGATAGACAAATTCACGAAATCGTACTTTATCATCAGTTGTCTGAATCCATTCAGAAAAACCAACGATCCAAACATTGACGGTGTGTATTGTAGACTTGACAGCCAGTCGGCGAAACGCCTATATTTATGTCCTTCAATAACCCACATGTTTTGTGTTAAAAAGAGCGGCTTGACCAAGTGCCAACAACTGATGCAGGCATTGACTACTTGCTCTCGTCGCCCCCTCGGTACCACAGGCAAAATCTGTGCAAAGTCCCCCCCCCCCCCCCCCCCCCAACACAGGAATCCCACCAAAGATTTCACTCGACATCACCTCACCTTCACCCTTGCAAAAATCTCGCAACAACCGATCAACTGCACTGAAATTATGCTTTAACTGCATCATTATCTCGCCCCATATAATCAAGGACGTTCTTCGAAGTAGTTTAGCCAAATTACTTTGCCCTTGAATGTGGCAAATTTATTCCTTAGTGCAGTCGATAGGAATTTTGAATAGCGATTGTCCCGTACTAACAATTGGCAGCAAAAGTGAAGCGTTGCCAGACGATGCCACGCAGAGAATGATCTTCCCTTGAGAACGGTATATACTACACAGGTCCTTGTATAGAAAATGGTATTTGGCCTTTGCCCATTATCAATAGTGTTAGTATTGATGTCATTAGCTGTTATGGGGGTTTCAGAGCTTGGATAGTAGGCTCGACTGAGGGTAGTGTTTATGATCTAAAGTAGGCCAAATTTCTAGAGAATGTAGGATAAAAAAGAAAGAGTGTTCAACAATAAGCTGGACAAGATTTTAAGGTAAGTTTTTGGATTGATCGAATTTTGGTATATAATCAGACTATAGAATAATGAAAAGTACAATACAAGAAGCTGATGATCCAAATAGTCCTAAACCCTCAATAAATATTATCTAATCTTGACAGTACAATCTCTGGCAACTCTCAAGTTGAAAGGTAAAGACACAACTCCCTTCCTCAATTTAAAGTCTCACAAGCAAATCGGATGAGCTATTTTCAATCCGATAGGCCTAAACTTTAGAACTGCTTTCAGCTAAGGATGAAGATTAATGGCTATTTCCCTTAATTTTTTGAGGTTAGTTTAAACAGCTTTTCTGACCCAAATAAACAGTCGCTAGTCAGATCAAATTAAAACAAAGAGCAGTGAATGGAGTTGTCAGGTTATTCCAAATATTGTTTAAAAAGCATGAATCAAAAAGGGAAGTACCTTGCCGAGGCACAGCTACAGGCAATCGTCCAATTATGTACCTCTACTTCCTCATGTGCCAGTCCCGATTCTTGACATAAGTATAATGCATTGGAAAATCAGATTATAGAAGATCCCGACCATCCGCATTAGCATCATTATACTTAATCCAGTCAATAAAGGCCGAGCTCTGAGTTTGCACTACCATCTCTATCTGTGCATCGGTCATGTTCGTTAAAAAAGCTACTCGGTGCCGATCAGCTAAGTAGTAAGGTAGCTGAATCACCGCCGGTTTTTCTTCATGTGTCGCGTACGCCATTAATCGCCAGATAGCCTGAGCAGGTCCGATGTATCGTCCCTGCAAAGTCATATCTATCTCATCATGTTGTCCTGGGACGGTAAATGTAGCACGATTCGATCCTTTGTACACGTAATTAGCAAGGCACTTAATAGCCCGTACCCCACAAGCAATTTCCACATTGATATGCGTCTTGTACTTTTTGGTCAGGTATGGATTGTATGGTACCACCCATCAATTGTCGAACATGAACCGTTCACTGCCCTATCTCACACCATTGTCAGGTCGCTCATACTCAGGGTAAGAGTTTTCCACCATCGTCGTCTGTTCACTGAACCTCTTCGGATATCCCTTACTACATTTTCCGTCCCGCATACACAGAGCATTTGGAAACTCCGGACCGCAAGGACCATGAACCAACAGACTCACGATAGCAGCCAGTTCTGGATCATTTTTAGGGACCTGAGCTCGAACCAACTCATCCACTTGCTCAGCACACCTTGGCACCACATCTCAGTGAAGAAATAGCAGGATATGTGCATGCGGTAGACCCCTCTTCTGATAGTCGATAGTATAAACAGACCCAGTGATTACGCCACATACATATCTTTCCTTTAGATCGTTCAACTGCTGATCAAGTTTTAGTTTAAAGGTCTTGGCAATTAGATCTGGCCGCGAATCTGCAGGTTGATTGTGTTCCAGTTAATCCAAAACTTCTTGCCAGGATGGTTGGCTGTGAATGTCACAAACATTGATGGGTTTCCTAATGCCCGTGCAATTGCCATTGCGCTCTAAAAAGAATAATTGGTATAGTTTCAGATAAAGAAAATATCGTTTGTAGAAAAAAGATTATGGTACATACCTATCTGATAGCACCTTGCGATAAACCTATCTCCACCAACATATGAAGCCGCCAGAATCACTGGATCTCCAATTTAATCCGCACGATCACCTTGCAAAGCATCCATAACTCCAGAGTAGAGGTCTGAACGAAGAGTTGATTGATTGATTCGATGCCAACTCAAGATATTGTCATCAACACAGGCATACATTTCACAATAGATTTGTTGAAACAATTTCTCCCCGTGTATTAGCGCGTTAAATCGAATTCTTGAATTCGGATTTTGTCGCGTAAACAGATGATATCTAAATAATTGTCCGGCCGAAACGCAACTGTTATTACCCCCCTCCTTGACCCTCTTTGTCCTGGACGATATTGCCTCGCACTCTCTGATTTTGCAGTGGGATCGACCAGTGATATCCTGGATTACCAAAAGGATAAAAGAGGACGTAATACAGCGGTAGATAGCAGGATAATTACGTGGAATGTACTCAAACCTCTGTGATAAAGTACCACTGATTGTACCGTCGTCGATCAGTGTGTTCTTCTACAATGAGCCGAAATTCTGGATTCAGGACCACACGTAATGATCCCTGCTGTTCCGACTCTTGTAAACGACGCAAAGCAGTATGGTAGTACTCAACAAAAGGGTTATTCTGCTCGATAAGTTCCGTGAGTGACCTAACGATATTAGGATTGAGATTGTTCCCCTCTGTCCTAGCTTTCACTGCTCTTTCTGATCCAACAAAGTACAACTGAGTATATCTATGCACAGCTCCTTCTCGCATCGCAGCACCAGTCTGGTGATAAATTTGTCCGTGGATCGAAGAGCTTCGAATTCCACCGTGGATTCCTCTATCTGCTAGCCTCCTATCTTCTGTATACTTGAGCAATGTAAACGCAAAAGCACGATTTTATTGACGTGAATTGTTGCGGAATGCCTTCGCATCACGATCATCCGATGTCCATAGCCAGCGTAAATAAGCCGGGGGCTCAGGCATTTCATTGAGAACTACATGACCTTCTTTGCAAAATGTTTGAAATAGCGGTCGAGCAACTGATGAAGAGAGCACTCTTCTTGAGGCCAGTGTAAAGTGTGGCAAGAAGGGCGAAAACTGGTGCGTCTACCCAAATTGTGTGTAGCTAAATTTCTGTTGTAGCGACTTATATAGGCAGCAGGAACTATGCGATGAGTAGGAAGAGGCGCAAGCCATTACGGAAGTGGTCGAGGCGCTAGAAAAAAATAACTAATTTCCACTAATAAATATATGTAGTTTCAATAATATATATACCTCTCGTATCCAAGTCCATTTCATTTCCTTCAATTTCTTTGTCGATAACCACAGTGTCTATTTTGAAATTGGTATCAAGTAATCTGTTTTATAATTAGGATAAGCTTACCTTCATTTAATCTACTACTGTTACCAAGTCATTCAAAATTTCAACAGGATTTATGTTTCCATAATCTAAAATGAGGTTAGCAATGGAATATATTCAGAGTACAAATTTCGATTTTTCATACCAATATTATCTTCAGGCAAATTATTGAAGATGTCATCAGGTAACGCCTCACGGGCTCGCATGTGTGCGGCATATTCTCTTGAGTCAGTATAGGATAGGATGATAACAGGCTCATCACCTGCCATGGCTTCCTCACCCACGACCACCTACTTGACTGCTGGAATGTCAAGCCTCGGCACTCAAATTTCCGTTTCCGTTATCGCTGACATCATAAATATCCTCTTCTTGACCTATAATTTGATTAATGTTTTAAAAAATTAAAATATGAAACAACTTACCCAAAGGATACATTGTGTAAAAAGTAAAAATCTGTTACTCTTTGTGGGAAAACTGGAGGATAAGATTGTACCAGACGCACAAGTCACAATATCAACGCCTTTTTATCTCTTCCCCAAAAATTAGGTAATACACCCTCAGCTCGCTAATCGCTTAATATGCTTAGGCATAATTCCCGATAGTGCCCTTTTAATTGCACATTCTTACACGCCCTCTCAATTTCAAGTGGTTAGTTGCCGTTGCTTAATCCTAATTCTTCAACTGAGTAATGGTATTCTACTCGTACGTGACGATGGCCAGATTTCATTCTCTAGTCGGTTGCCCACTCGTCTTCTAGTACTGGTATTGGACCAGGTGGCATGTAACCCAGTTCTTCAAGAAAATTACGTATCCCGGCGTAATCTCTTACTGCTTCAAATATAGCTACATATTGAGCCTCAAACGTAAGTTTCGATACAGTAGATTGTAGTTTTGACTTCCAAATGACTGGATTTCCAGCCATAAATAAGACGTAGCCTATTGTTGATTTTGAGGAATTAAAGTCATCCGCAAAACTTGCATCTACTACGAAGTGTAATCCATAGTTGCCACATTGCTTTAGATGCCTGTGGTTCTTCTGGTAAATCAATCCTTTTCTTGAACAACCAAGAAGATACTGAGGGATTCTTATCATATGCTTATATTGTTGTTGTGACGGATTGCACATGAACCTCGCCATAGCTTGAGATATGTCACATCGCAATATACAGGATGAAAAATTGTACTTTCCAACTAATTTCTGAAACTGGTATAGCTCATCTGCAGTCGCTTTTCCGGGGTTTTTTCTCATGTCCCTTTTGCAATCTGTAGTCATTGGGGTTTCGACTTCCCATCTACTGTAGAAGACACCATGTGGGATGCAACTTCAGAACAATTCACCATAAGCTGGAACATATCATCACCATCACTGTAGAAGCCATTTTACTGTTTTTCAGCAGTGTTTCGAATACTTTTGGTAGTAAAGCAGCATTACTACCGGCTTCTCTTCGTGCATAATATAAGCCATAAGTCGCCAAATAGCCTGCACGGGACTAATTTATCTACCTAAACTCGTTATTAGTCATTCGTCACATGTTTCTAGAGTACAGGGCAATGTAGTTACCTTGTATGGTCATAAAAATTTCGTCGTAATTTTCATAGACAGCTAGAGAAGTACGATCAGTTCCCTGATACACGTATTTGGTAAGGTAATTAATGGCGTGAATTCCATGTGCAACCTCAAAATTGATGTGGCAATTGTACTTCATGGTTAGGCACGAGTTATATGGCACCAACCATCGATTATCAAATGTAAATCGACCATTAGCGCTGGTCCACGTTACACCATTGTTTGGCCTTGCATACTCAGGATAGGAGTCCTCGGATAAGACTGTGGCCTCACACCACCGCTTGGGATATCCTTTTGAGCATCTTCCATTCTACATACACGAAGCGTTTGGATAGTCGGGACCGCGCGGGCCGTGGGTGAGCTGACTTTTTACTTTCTCCGCAAGAGTTGGCAGTTCGTGGGCATTTGAGTACTAACCATTTCAACCACCTGCTCAGCACTGCGCGGCACATCACCCTCATGAAGAAAGAGTTGAATGTGTGCGTGCGGCAACCCTTTCTTCTGACACTCATTTGCATGAATGCCCCCAATATATCTACCATAAACTTGCCGCTTTTTGATATCATGGAGAAACTCATTGAGCTTCAGCCTAAAAGCGATAGCAATGAGATCGGGACGAGAATCGGGTGTTTGAACGTGCTCGAGACAGCGAGTAATCTCCTGCCATGAAGGATTTGCAGTAAAAATGAGGGATTTAGTTGGCTTTCCCAGGTGACACATAATGGCCATTGCATTCTTTATGAAAGATGTTAGTCGAATTTGCAAAGTAGATTGTCCGCAAGTATCAAATCAATAATTCGTCACTCGCAAGAGAAAATTTGGATGAACGAAATTTAAGTACCTGATAGCATCTAGCCATATTCCTAATCACCACCGTGATAATACGCGGAAAGGATTACTGGCCTCCCAATATTTTGATTGGCGAAATCCGATCGAAGAGCATCAGTAAGACCCGCGTAAAGATCAGCTCTAATTGTATCCTGATTTAATCTTTGCCAATTAAAAACTGTATCATCTACACAGGCAAACATATTGCAACAAATTTGCTGAAATAATCGTTCACCATGTATTAAAGGATTAAACCGAATGGGTGACGTTGGAGAATCCTGACGTGAAAAGAGGAGATACTGATAACAAAGACGCGATGATATACTGCCACGTGAGGCACCTTCTGCATCTCCCTCCTCTTCTTCCTGATTTCCGCGAACTCTATGCATCGGTGTTGAGAGACGCATTTCCCATCGATAACCTGGATTACCGAATGGATAAAATAGAACATAATGTAATGGCAAATATGCAGGATAAGCACGGTGTATGTACTCAAAGCGATCTGACAGTTCACCGTCATCATTCCGAGCAAACAAAACAACATTTCTTGACTTCTGGGATGAGCACTGCCACCTCTCGTGCTGTAGGAAGATTATAGCACCGCCTATCAGCCCCTTGCTCAAGAATTAGTCGATAATTTGGATTAAGAATGACCAGACCCTCTGAGCCTGCCCTAACTGGTTAGCTAAATTTGCGGCATGAACTGCTTGTAAGGACTCTAGAGCTGAGCGATACTGATGAGCAAATGGGTTTGTTTCATTAATTATTGAGGTCAGTTCCCTGACGATCGTAGGGTTGAGGTTAGATTGAACGGTCCTTTGTGTAATTGCCTGCTCTGGGTCGAGAAAATAAAGTTGTGAACATGCTAGAGTTGCACCAGGCCGAGAAATCGCACAAGTGCGATGAAGTATCTCCCGTGGATGGAAAAGCTTTGTATTCCGCCACAAATACCCCTTTCTTGTAACCTTTGGTCTGGAGTAAAATTAAATGAAGTGAATGCAAAGGCTTGGTTATATTGTCGTGGTTGACGATGAAATCTCCTTGCATAGTCTTCTTCTGATGACCAGAGACGACGTAGGAACCCTGAAGGATCCGGAATCCGAGCAATAACAACTTGACCCTCTTTGCAGCATGTCTGGAACAATGGGTTCCGAATGCTTGAGCCGTAAACTCGCTCTTGAGGCCAGTGGAGTGCGCCACAAAATGGACAAATACTCGATCAATCACCCAAGTTATGAACGGGCATGTCATGTCTAAATTGACTGATATAACCGGCTAGTATTGCGCGGCTTAGGCCACGCGCAGCGAGCCAAGGAGTTAGTCGTCGTGGCACTTCAAATGAGTTAGATATAAATTTTAACAATCTATGAGGTGCATTTTGGGATATTCCAGTTGATAATTGTTCACTTAATTCGGGATCTATCAAATGTGCAATTTGCTCGTTGGTTTAGTTAGTTTCCTTGCCAAAAGTGACGTCGAAGGCTTGATATAACTGAACATCATTTCCAGTGTCTTCACTTCCAGCACCAACAGGTTGCATTATCTCATCACCAATATTTAACACATTACGCTCTTTATCCTGATTAGCTAATTAATTAAGCAAAAAGTCGGCAACTGACCTTCATTTCCAATATCAACAAGATGTAAAACCTGTTCAAAACAAGCCTCGCCCTCGAGTCAGGCATCTGGTCCGTGCTTTTGTTTACTATCTTTTTTTTTTTTTTCCTAATTTAAGGTCCTAGGCTATGGGTCCAGGACCGGTGGAGCCGGCAGAGATCACAGCCAGAAGCGCGCTCTACTCGATTGCACCAACTACCACTACGGAAGTTATTTACAGGCATGAATGATTTTTTTTGAAAAGCAATGAAATACAATTTAAAGGAAAGTTACTTTCTAGACTAAGGCCAGCATTTCTCACACTAGCTTCCGACCCGCAAATTCAAAGAAAATGGTAAATAATTCTACCAGATACTATCCTCGCTCACAGCTGAGGACCGTTGTGCACTCCCAAAGCAGCAGCCAGTGGCGCGTGCAAATTCTAAAAACTTATCGAAGCACTTGGATCCGAGTAATTGGTCAGTGAAATCAATCATCGTCAACTCTTTCCTAAGTTTGTGCGTTTGTGTTGCGTGTTTTCTGCATCTAATGTGTTTGCTACATTTGTTTATTTACAAACATTTTTATTTACCCAAATTAAATTTTGTATAATAATTTCAAACGTGATTTAAATTTAGGTGTGAGAAAATAATTAGAGGAGAGCAGCTTAGAAATCGAATTAGGTACATGAGCTACATTTAACATTTCTAAAGTTAATATGAACAGAAGTGCTCTCCAACTCTCCAACTCTCCACCGTCTGCTGTCTACACTACTCTTCTCAGGCAAAATTAAGAGGCTTGTCATGATCTTATATCGTAAGCTCTCCGAAATTTCAGAATCCCCCTTATACTTTCTTCCAGCTTGGGTTCTTGAAACGGGTTCTTGTTAAATTCATTGAGATTTTTTTAACGCTTGAACATCAACACTTGTAGCCGCTTAGCTACGCTCTCATTCTCCTGCTGTACCAAATCACATATATATCTTACTGTCCTAGTTTTACGAATACGACCTCACGTAGCAGTTGATGAACCAATTGAATACCGATCTAAACTATTTATTTATAGCAGGGCAAGATGTATAAAACTTGAGGACAAATGATACATTACCTAACTATTAAAATTAGCTTCGGTTGAGTGATGTGATAATCACAAAGATATACTCTTTGGGGTAATTAATCGGTATAAATAATTCTTGCGTTGGCAGAGTGCCTTTACTTTCCCTTGAGACCCTGTAACAAACATACAGTATTCCGACGGTTGATTGTGAACAACGGAGAACGGCCATTGATTGTCCTTAATATTTCAAAAAGACTGCGAAGCGATTTAGACTGAGATAGATACCCCTGCTAAATACAATTTTTTCACCATTTAAGATCTAAGCCTAGTTAAGACCCGCTTTAGTCCTCAATCAACTTAGGTAATTTTAGAAACAGGGGCTCTTAAGCGACTTGCAAATGCTTGTATGGGGAATTCATAAATGTCGTATGCTTTTTTTTTAAATGTCGTATCGTCAGGGTACCCATGCTAAGCGCTAAGCCTTCTTTTGGTCTAGCTCTTACTCTATTTCTTTACCCATGTGAAAACCTTGTTTGTTTACTTAGCTAGAGCTTTTTGTTTGACTGAGTAAACACAGTAATCGTTTTCGATGTCTCAAGGCAACTTCAATTTTAATACGGGAAAACTTGACGAATAAGTTATAT
>PEDP01000996.1:0-14983 GCA_002918395.1 Erysiphe pulchra | reverse complement strand
GGCTAGGACAGAGCGAGTCTAAAAACGGCTTAGCATTTTGCATGGGTACCTTGACGATACGACATTTAAAAAAAAAGCATACGACATTTATGAATTCCCCTTACTTTCTGTAATCAGGTCAGTATATCTTCTTAAGGAATAGTAGAGGCCAACCCATCCTACGCGTCGGTCAAAAAACCTTGTCATATCGAGAAGAAAACAGCTTTTAGACTCATGGTGGAATACTCATGCTCCAACTAGATACAAAGAATTAGGTATACTAGTAGGAGCACCCGGCAAGTGCCCCACGAAACTGCGACTATCAAGGAAGGCCCTTCACCACTTGATATCGGCACGTTCGAGGCACGGGGACTTTAAGAAGTCCCATGAAAGATTTAACCATACAAGTTATTCAGCTTGTTCGTGCGGGCGAGATAAAATCCCTGCCCATCTTATCCTCTGTCGCTTGGCAAGAGCACAAGTAAGAAAGCAAATTGGAAAACGAACAACCCATGAAGCTATCAATTGGCTATTAGGAACGGCGGAAGGGGCTGCATCATATGCAAAAATTATCAATGGACTGTATGTAGTATATGAGGGATTAGTAAGAAACTTATTGATGATACTGAAAGCTGCCAGCACGCACTTCTACTCTATGCTTGAATCTCCACTTTATTGCCTTCATTATGATGTTGCCATCCTCATTATGAAACTTCATCTACTACTGAGTACTCATTTTCTCTTCTTGATTCGATGTACTTTTCTTACAGGGAATTAAATTATTACTATGACTTTTTTTTTTTGTTTATGTTGTCGAGCGTATGTATGGATCCGACTCAATAAATCTCCACATTTTTTCGCGGGACTGCTTTTTTTTGTCAGACCAATACACCAATGCAATGACTATGGCAATTAGTAGAAAAAATTAGCCTTCGATTCCACTAAAAACTTACGAGCAAATGCTTACATCGGAGCTCAAACTGTGTAGAAGAGTATCCCCATACAAAGCTTCCAGACTAGCCTGTCTATATGAGATTTACAGATTTATGATGCTTAATTGCCAACTTTAATTGCTTAACCATCTGTTTAATAGCTCTGACACTAACCTGCTTAAAGAACAAACCTGTTATAAAAATCTCTTCATATCCCCATTTATAATGGTGAGGAGTTTGTTCCTCTTCTCTTCTTATAGGCTTGACGAGCCCTCATGCTCTCGATTGCGTCTAAAAAAATATTTTTTTTTCCTTGGAGATAAAGAGGAAGTCTATACTTGCTTGCTTTTTTTGGAGAAGTAAGATAAGCTTTAAATAAATAAACATTAATAGTAACGTATATAAAAAGTGCGTTTGCCAGTGCCTAGAGTCTTGTTTTCACCACCAAAGATGCATTCAATAAAGACATCTTTTTTTTTTTTCAATTTTAAGCCATTAAAAAAATTTAAATTTGAATTTTCTGTGAAGTAATTTCAAGCCTGGTCATCCGCCAACAACTTTTTAAATCAGTTCATATCCAGCATCTAAATCCTCCTAATCATTACTTTTCTCTAAGTCTTCTAATTCCTCCAAAATTTGCCTTTGATAATTTTCTTTTTCCAAAAAAGCGTAGGACTTTGGTTTACTTCTAGGAATCTGGAGATATAGAGTTTGAGGTAGGTTGAACAAAGGGACAGGGTGTGATGGGCTAACATCAATTACGGATGGCAAAAAGGATGATGGCCAGAATACTGTTTATTTTCTCTATGAATAGAACTAGAAATCTGCATATGAAGTAGTTATTATATACATTATGTGCTATGCCCTTGATTTAACCTAAGAGCATCCCCTATTATCCATTATTGTGGAAGTTAGATATCAAAATAACCGTGGAATCTAAGGATAGAGTATAGATTAGCTTGCCTAAGTTATGTGTAAGGGTTAGTGAAAATGTGGTGTTTATTTTTTTAACTTACATCAGTCATTTATTAGAGTTCATCTGTCTCCACAGCAACAGCTAGACTCAGTGCCAAAATAGCAAAGTTTGCTCTGAATAGGATAGTTAAGCGAGTCTAGTGCCAGATTAAAACTGACATACAGACATACCCCTCTCTCGCTTACAGTCCGAATCATCGATCGAGAATATATAAGAACGTTAAAATAGAAATGACGTTAAAGGTAAAAATAGAGGCTCTGACAACAACAATGAAATGCTATAACGTTTGAGTCTAAAGATTCCTTTTCTTGAGATATTGAGGTTTAGAGAATTAATCAGTAATAAGAGATTCTTTGAAGTATACTTCTATGGATAAAGAAATATCACGAACTCAGAGGCAACGAACCATACCAATAACAGATAGAAATTGATCTTCCTACGAAACTCTTTACTCGGGAAGCCAACCCAGCTTTTAAATCATTTCTCTCGTTTTCCTGTAAGTCTTAGTAATGGATTAATATGATAGATCAGATAAGGTCCAAACTCCGAAGCTGTGTTTTAAATATAAATAAGTAAGTAGAAGGATATCTCCTACCTCTGGTGACACACGGTAATTCCTCTTTGTATTCAAGCTCGCATGGCAAGATCACAAGTACCTCGCAAAGACTCGACTTTTTTTTTGATCCATTAAGGAACGTTTAAAGATCATTTGGGGGCTAATTGATACAGGATTCAAAACCGGGGGTCCAATAATTCGACCCTTTTATTTATTGTAGCATCGCTTGCTAGTCATGAGTGAACATCTGAAAAATCTAAATTAAAATCCAAAATAAAGTTTTTTTCCGAAGCTCGAAATTGTATGTGTATATTTGTAAATACATTTGTAAGGGACAAAAAGATCATATTGACTCTTTCACTTACTTACGTTTAATGATCTTTTTCGTGGTAAAAGCGTATTTAGCTAACTCAATTGCTGCTTGATTGTTGTAAGAATGCGGCAACAACCATTATCTTTTGCTATTCTTCTATCCACTCTTTTTTTCAGTCTTGGTAACTCGAATTTTGTCACATCTCTATACCATTCTGGCCAATTATCAGTCAGAAATAATGGTGCTACAGTTGTTCTGAGTGCGACGAAAAGAAACATAAAACTTGCCAGCTTTGATAAATTCAAAAAACGTGGTGTTAGCCCGAGTCGTAACTTGAGCAGAAATCTATTGGCCTACTATTGCGTTGGTACTAGTAAAATAACTGTCCACAAGATTGAAGATGTTCAAAAATCAGTTAAGAATGTCTGTGCCTCTGTTTCCCAAATCCATTTCCATGGCACGATGGCTGAAAAAAGACGAGCCAGTTATGTCGGAGCTAGATTCAACGTAGACCAGAAAATACCCTTATACTCTGCTCCAATCGAATTTTCAGGTATGCAGTCTTGTTTTTTTAACTCTACTTTGTGTGTTTTCTTTTTTCCGATATCTACGAACAACTTTGAATTTTAAAAAAATTTATAAGTTTGATTTATAACTAACGAATTGGAATTTACAAAAATTAGTTGATAAGGTTCTTTTAAGCGTAGAAGGCAATGGTTCATGCAGCGTCCATGGTGTTGTGCGATGGACTGCGAGAGGATATTACAATTGTCCATTTGAGGTGCGATCCTGTTATGATTGCTGAGTCATCCTACGTGTCATAGTACAGACAGAGAGTCTAGTTGTACATGTTAATCTAACTTATCAAATATCACATATAAAACTACACATCTACAATTTATCAATACAACTCATACTTACCGATATTTCTATATTCAATACCATTCCTAGTTAGTATCCCCCATTTAACTGTGTTGACTATTTATTTATGATTAGCATTTAGATCCTCGCCGCAATATCAGGTCAGATTGCGTAGCGGTATGCCATCTGGGCTGTTCTTCAAAGTAGAATCTGGAAAGCCATGACTCCTGCCCCGGTTGAGAAGAGAGTCCGCTGTCTCAAATCCAGAGGCCCATCCTTTCCGTAATGAATGAAATGTTTGCGTTGATAGTATTCTTGAACAATCAAAGGTTATTTGTAGATTACCTATCCCTTTAGCAACGCGTCCAGCAGGGGCCGACTTGGATATTGAGCCGTGAAAGCAGCCCATAAACTTTGCAAGGGTCGGGTGGTGTAGCATTATGATATCCGGGCTGCTCCTCTAAATAGAGTCTGGGTCGCTTTGACACCTATTACACTGGTTCGAGTCCAGTAGACCCTACCTTGAGGAGTGAATTCTTTACGTTGATGGAAGAACACTTGAACAACCAAAGGTTTTTTGAGAGTTTTACCTTTGGTTGATATTCACGGAGGAGGTAGCTTCATTTATCGTAGTAGTATTTGAGTGTGAGTGTCTAGTTACTCTTGTCCATAACAATCTTAGGATCCATTAAGACATTTTGAAAAAATACTGTGATGTCCACCTCAGGTTCAAGATCAGCGGAGCCGGCTGGAATTATAGCCTCGGGCATGCCCTACTCGTTCACGCCTGATATTAGCTAGAAAATAAGAGAAATATAGAGGGAAGTAAAATAAAATGAAAGAATAGAAAAGAAAAGAAAGCGAAAGATGATAAAGAAAGACACAAATCTTAAGATAAACCTAGCATTTCTTACACCAAGTTCTAACCCGCCTCATTGCAAGTTCTGGCTTTCGATTAGATACTCATCTCGCGTCCAGTAGAGAATAAGTTAGATATTTGGCCACCGAAGCAATCTATGATCCATGCAAATTCTTTAAATTTCTTAAAGCAATCATGTCCAAGAAGTTTTCTTCTAAAGGTATACATGTTCATACCATTTTGGAATTAACTCATTTAATTAGCGTGCCTTCAACAACTGATAAATTGAGTAGGAGTAGTTTTCTGTCAACAAACGCATTAAAGATTGGTGTTAACATAATTTAAGCGACGATGATAGGCCGCGAAGTTACCATGTCCAATTCTGGTAGCCAGTAATGAATGGAAAAGCTGTCGCGATAGCACTAATTGGGTAGGTTCCTCCGACGCATTTTTAGATCTACCCCTCTTGGTACCTAGGAACACAAACAAACATTAGACCAACATTTTTTAACTAATAGTTAACGATGTTGCAGCATAAGTCGGTGCAGCATGCCTTAAGTAAAATAACTCGGCTAATTTTGTCTCTCTGGAAGAATTCGTAGGGTAGCACGCGCTTTCGAGTCTGCTTCTGCTTCTTTGTTTCCTCTCACATTTGACTGCTTGTAATCTCCATATTTACATCTTCAGTTGTCACAGCAATTCCTCCAGCGGGTCTTGCCTTGAGTATGGCTTGGTATTCTCTTTTTACTACCTGACCGTGCGATTTAATCTGTTTCTTGGTGGACGCACCTAGGCAAGTTGGACATGCAAGGCACCTGCGAGCCCCGTAATTTCTGTATTTAGTCTTCGGTATACTTATGTCCTCTGAGTGGTATGTGGAGCCGCAGTTTCCATAAGATGGTGCTCTAGAGCAGTTTTGCTGGGGTAATGACCGTTAAACGTGATTATCACTTTTTGAATTTAATCGCAATCCTAGACTCATCAAACACCCTATAGCTTATGCATGAGGCTTTGGGGTAATATGCTATCAAGTTCTATGAGGAGCCTCGGCTTCATTCCCATCGCATAGTTTTACGTGAGCTGGACAGATAGAGCAGGCCCGCTTAAAATCACCAGTAAGCATAGATTTGCTTACTTCTATCTCTCTTTGTTCCTTACGAATAGTTGAAGGCACAGCTGGAAAGATTACTAGTATCCAATTAGTAACTTCTTCTAGTTTTACTCCTGATAAGAATAGCCTATTTTCTACTTATACAATAGTTTTACGAGCTTCAAAGCAGCAAGGGCTCAGGGCAAATCCCGAGTGGACAAGTTTCAGTTTTCCAAAAATGCAGGTGAGATTGCAAGTTCTTTAACAAAAACTTTAAGAATCCCCAAATGAGATAACTTACCATGCTCATGCCCATGTGGTAGTCGAAAAAAGAGTCCACTATCTGTGGTAGCAATTTAGAGGAAACTCTAGTTGGAGACTTTGTGTTTTTTGTATGACGGGTGAACCTTTTCGATTAGGGTGGTGAAGTTCTCCAAGAGAAATTCGTTGGGTTAAAAAAGTTAGGAGCAGTAGTTTGTCAGGTAGATGGATAGACTGGAAATAAGTCTTGCTTTGCCACCGTCGAAAAAGATATCTATTCATGAGCGAGCAAAAGCTTCAAGATTTGTTTCATACATTTAATGAGTTTAATGGTTTTCATCCGTAGGAGATTGCTTAGAAAAGCATATCGCTGATTGACTGATAGATACATAAGGATAGCAAATAAGAGAGTTTTTGGTTAGGATGCGAATGTGTATATCGTGTAGAGGACATCTTAAAATAAAGCAACGCGTAGTATTCTTCAAGGCGTGAATACTTTGGGAATTAAAACTATAGGTTTTGACGGATTCTATTGTATGAGGGGTTTGGCTAGCGTTGATTGAAGTTTAGTTTCGTGTATTCTGAGCTAGGAATGGGTTACCCTTCCTGGCTCAGAATACACGAAACATATTGAGATTCCATATTATACGGTACCGAAAACACATATGCATAATCTGTCCTTGTCGACAGTTGCGGAAAACTGTAATATCCTCATCCCTACTAGAAACTATCTATTAGGGAAGATTTAGTATATTTGGAGCACTAAGTGATCAATCATTATTAAGTAATCATCATTCAGAATTACATCATAATTGCTCGAATACCATATTTTAGACAACGGCAGCAGGGTACGGGACAGCTCTTGCCTAAGTAGGCTAGCTCCACAGATGATTTCATTAAACAACAAATTTGGAATACATGTGAGTCCAACGTGACCAAGGTATTTTTGTTATTCAATTTATCGAGCAAGAGATGCCTTCAAAGATCTTTCATCAAAAAGGTATAAATATAAATCTTTTACTATCTTCTTCTATTTTACATTTTCTTAAACTGTCCACGGGTTTAGTCTACCATTAAAATCTGTTGCATCATTAATAATGCTATATATTTATATTGGAAATACTAATACATACAGTTGATTACTATTCGCAAGGTGTGCCACAGACAGGACAATTTCTCCCTGGTGGGACATAGACGGGGGTGCCAAATCTAGCACAAGTTGGACACTGGACTCCTGGTTTCTGTTTCATGTTTAGCTTATTCGATCAATGTCAAAAATTTTATCGAAATAAAAATTAAACCCACTCTTCTTGCCTCATATCCGAGAGGATCTAAATTGCGATAGACATTTTTGTCCTCACACTCAATTGGAGTCTCAATAATCACGAGCTCATTACTATTTTGGGCTTTGAACTCAAAAATCGTCTCATGATGGTTCATCTGAAGGTTACCGTGATGCATAGCAATTTTATCTGAGTTCAAAATTCTCAAGGATTTTGTATCAAAAAAAAATGAGTGTGAAAGTCAACAAAAACTGCCTACGAGACGATTGGAATTCTATCAGGCAATGAGTTGTGCAGCTCGGTCTAAATACACCGATATACTATGGAGATGATAAATTTATTTCATATTCAATCAAGTAAGTGGCTGAGGATATAAAGATAAATGCACGATATCTATCCGCTTGTCCTAGATCATAGCTAAGCCAGTAATGGGAGAAGATTTACTTTAGAATACCAACCCTGAGAGAATAGTAAATGCTACCGACAAGTTATTTGATCTGTGGTGTCTTTAATCGGCTCAATTCTTTCTGCTTCTTGCATAGAACGCTTGCATACACACTTATTTATTATCTTTCCATTGGAGAGGCAAAATAATCTTGATTGTTATATTTGTCAAATAACGCTCTGTGCTCCTCAGACCTTAAAATACGGATGAACGAGTATAACTGGATTAAATACAACATCAGCTCCTTATTTAGGAATCCCAGGGGATGTATGGAAGAGAGCTTGTTAGTAAATAGAAAATCCATCAAAGATGAACAAAAGATGATTGAGAAGGTGTTTTCAAGAGCTGATTTTGTGCGACGCGTTGGATTGATGCAGGCAACCGAAGGTGAATTAATAGATAAAAGCTACCAGCCACATCATCGCAAGTAATGATTACGACATCGATCTGTACGTTTATCTCTCTCTCTTAACCAAAAGATTCATGTCTTCTTTGATGTGCTAAATGTGTGAACTTGAGTCACTTAAGTTTAATACTGCTGAAGAGGTAAAGAGAGCGAGAAACACGGGGTAAGAAGATTGATAGATACAGTAATTAAATGGTTATTACTCCATTAGCTTTAGTCGGTTCATTTAAATCAATAATAAACGTTGTCGACTCCCTTGTTACGCCTTCTGGCTGGTGGGCGCCTGTCTGCCTGACACGTAAATATTTCCTGTTATAAATTGTGAACGTTAGTAGAAATAAATAAATACTTCACAACTTCTACAAGCATATTCGATCTAAAGGTTATGAATTTCCACCAGAAGAAATTTATCCTCTAATCAAGTATTGTTTCCTCAAATTAATTAACGTATGTTAAATAATTACTGCCCAAAATTTCACAGGCATTTTCTCCTAAGCCTTACAATACTAAATAATTAAGTTCATATCAAACATTGAAGTTTAAAATCTGATTCACTGATTTCTTTTACGTTTCATAGATTAAGTTCCAAGAAGATTCTACCAGTACAGTAAGTAATTCTAGACCGACTATTTACTAGATATCTCTTCCTGGGAAAATATTCTATTTTGGAAATTTTGTATTCCCACTAAATCGTTCATTTATTTTTACTTTACGTTGTCGTAAGTGGACTTGATTGTAAATGAATGTAGGGAGTAACGAAATAAATATAATTGTTTTATAGGTTCCTGCGCAGCCCGCCTGTTGTTTTAGTGAAGGAAAAAAGGAAAAAAAATAAAGAAATCTCATTAGAGAGGTTGCGCAAAAGAACTAACAGTAGATTCACAGTAGATCTCTGCCGTAGATATTAATATTTGCTGCTCTAACGTCGTTCTACTGTGAATCACTAAGAGTAGAATTAAGCTGAAAATTCTGGTACTGTGGAAACGGCCGCTCTCAAGTAAATTCCATACACCGAGTCTATAGTCTTACGATATTTCATTCATTCAAAACACCATCTTTCTAGAAGCTTAGGATCAGATTATCCACAAATGATAAGGTTTAAGCTCTACAATTTTTTTTTTATTTTCTTCAATGGCTTGCACGTAGAAGTTAATGTGAGTGAAAGTGATTTCGCGTTGATGAATGCTATCAGAATGTGAGTCCCAAAGCCTGCTCTATAACTGGCATATGTGCTAGAACATACGAATAATTATCGTCACTTAGGCCACTCTACTTTCTCTAGAGTAGAAGGTGCCCATTTCAAAGTGAAGACCTGTCTAAAAGTCTCGACAGCGCGCTTATTCAAAGTATTTGAAAGACCGAAAGACTCACACCAGTCTGATATTACGGAAATATCAGCTCGTATCGGTCAACAATAGCAAAAGACCGCAAGACAAGTCCGTGGGCTTATTTTCGAAAAAGCAAACTTCAAAATTACCTACAACGCTTTTCATATGATAGCATATTTTATCGATGTCGTCAATAAGGAAGAAAAGCTGCAAGTGGCATGTACTGGTATCTTCCTGCGTGTTTAGGCAATGCCTTACCAACACAAAATAATATCTCTCCTGAACCTATAGAAGAATCCAGACGATTCTGGCTTTTGCTCCCAATGGCATGTTAGCAATCATTCCATTATCACTGTAGTGAACTCTAAAAATATCATGGAAGAGGAAGAATCCATTTCAAGATATTTGGCTGAGCTTGATGAGCATATTAATTCCTGGTAAACACTATGCACACCAACTAGTTGCAGCCCGTTTACAATTGAAACGAATCCGAGAAATGTGTATCTTCGATTGTGATGCAGGTAAATCTACTGGCATCTAAGAGCTTATGGCTATCAGGCCAAAAGGTCGGCATTCAGGTGCTCTAAATGGGAGCAATGCAGTAGGGATGAGAGATAGCAGATAGAAAACGCTTAGTTGCGGAATCTTCGACTCATAGGGAATCTTCTGAGTTTGAGAGTGCGGCAAGAAATGCAGGAGATACTAAAAGACCAACTGTAATGCTGCATTGTCCTTGTTCATGTAGTGATTTAATGCTCAAGGCCATGATAAGCGAAATTGCTCGAGTAAAATGATGGTTATAGAAGAAGAAGATGAGAATGAGCGAATCCCGGCGGAGAGATCTTTGTTGTGTTAGGTAATGTGCCAATAAACTAATTTAATTTTTCCTAGATACCAACTTGCCATCCAAATCTGAATATTTCAAGCTCGTTATTTAATAGTATAGCACTTTATATTTAGTTTTTCATAATGTACCATAGAAAAAAGATTAATTGTTGGTGTAGTTTCCGCTGTATATAAACTTGTCTAATACAAAAACAATTTTAAATATTAAAATTTTCCTTTAACTCAGCGAATTAAAAATTACACGAGTACCAACTCTATTTGTTGTTGACATGTATTTCACGTTGGTAGAGATTTTTCGCGTGGAAAACGAGTTGCATATATGGATGGAAAGCCGTGCGCAGAACACGTGGGGGTCGAGATTTAAGAGAATTACTCGGGGGAACGCCCATGTCAACTTAAACTAGAAGATACCCCTACTCCTCAGCCCCAAACCTGTGGCCACGACGTGAATCACAAAGTACGCGTACTAAATTATTCATCTCGACATCGGTTCAGTAATCGTGCGTTAAGCTTCGTTCTCAACTGAAAAACTATCCCAGCTGCTCTAAAGCTTGGTAAATGGGACTATTAAGTCGCTTATGTAGAGTTGTAAGTCTCATATAGTTCCACAAGTTCTTGAGGGGTTATATCTGTTTGGTTGTTTCGGAAGGCAGTAAATTCCGTGTTAAGTCAAAGAGGTACGATAGGATTGTAAAGACTTCTGAACGAACAATTTGGTCGACCAACCCGTTTGTATTGGTAATATGGTTTTTCAGCTCTCGTCTCTCATCCTGATAAAGCTTTTTTTAGCTCATGTGAGCAAGGTACTCTGGTACTCTGTGAGTTTGTCTAATAGTGCTAGTTCGAGCCGCTAAGTTCGGAGATGAACGAGTTTACAGCTGGAGGTCTTGATTTTGTAGTGATATCAAGAACTATAAGTAAGTAGAGACGAATGTTTAGGCAGTCTTGTCTACCGTGGATAGTCTCTAGTCCATATTTTCGTTAAATTTTTAGACACTACTGAATCTCAACAGCAGCCTTCGAGTTTCATAGAAGTTCCGTTCTCCTTTAACTAACGTTGATGTAGAGCTTGTGTTGTCTATAGGTGCTCTCCGCTCCAATGCTCAGCCTATGAGCTATATGGAAGTATGTCTAATGATGTTTTAGTAGTTTGATAAGCGAGCTTGGTGATCCGCATCGTGCATCGTGGCTACGGGTTTGTGGCTGAGTAGCAAGGATAGGATATTCTATCGTTTTAACTATCATGGGTGTCCCCCCAGTTAATTCTCATATTTATTTGTTAGGATTTAGCTACATAACTGGCATATGCGACTGCAAGGCACTGTCACTTTTTTTTCCACCTATAATCTCCTCTTCAACCATGAATATGCGTTCAGGGATATTAGAAGTCTGGATGATCTAAATATCTTCGATTTCCTGCACCCATCTACCGCGCGTTCAATTGGTGGTCGGGCCAGTTAGATTTGAACCAACTATCCTCTGTTTCAAGTAGGGTAGTTACTGAGGATACCCAGACTCTGCTTATGAGAATAGCCTGAACAATATACCAAAACGCCATCCGAACCCTCGGAATTACCCTGTAGGCTATAGATCTAAAATCGAGCCGCTTGTGTTGGCCAAGTTGTGACTGGAATTGGATGTTGACTAAAGTAATTAATTTCTTTCAGCCAAAATATTATAGAAACGAAAATGTATTCTATTGAAAATACATATTAGAGGTCGTTAATCTTTTGAATGAGAAAATTTTGAGCCAGATTATAACCATTAGACCTTATCAGGGAACCAAATCACATAATGGAAATTTGAGGTATTTGGCTTGAAGAAATTCTTTATTGTTCACATGTATACGTCAATTTCATTTTTCACCAACCTTTTAAAATATCATCCTAAATCATGGTTCAGTTCCATCTTAACCAAATTTTGACTTCAAAAATGTCTTAATCAAAACATAATTTTGATATGGATACCACTAGCTATCCCCACGTCATTCGCCACATTTCACCAAGCTCCACTGAATGAGGACCCCTTTGATTTTGAAATCCTCGTCAATTGCAGTCTTATCTGCTAGCGAAATGACACACCTGATCTGCAAGGTCTAATTCTTAATATTAGCAAAAGATGCATTTAAAATTACATTAAGTTTGCAACAGCTAAGATTTTTGCTAATAAGATAGTAAAATTTGTTGAGGATTCAATAAGAATGTGAATAAAAATTTATGAGAATATCGTATCCGTTAACATCCCTACTTTTGATAATTTAAAGGCTAGTCAACCAGATGAACGACTTCACTAGCTAACAAACTCCTACAGAAATATGAATCAATTAATAGTATTCCCATTTACATAGATCTAATTTTCTGAAAGGGGAATAACGTATCTATAAAAGAAAGTTATTGATAAAAATCCTCTAATTTAAGTCGGGGACTTTGGGATAAAATAAATTAAATTAAAGCACGACTTGGAAATTCTTTGTGACAGATAAAATACTCTCTGTCTCTCAAGTAATTGACTTCCAGAAGCTCCCAAACCCGGTCTGCAGCTCTTTAGTGGAAGATATAGACCTGACTCAGCTTTTCGTTAAGTTCAATGAAAATCATCGGATAACGTGCTTTGAGCAAGCAGCTAGACTTTTCCGACATTCAGGCACTAGTGAGAAAGTACTATAGCTTGAGCTCCAACAGAGGTATTTCAGTCGTTGTCTTGCACTGAAGAAACCTCCAGTTTCAGAAATCAATAAAAGCAAGTGTAATAAATGAACACAAGTATATAATGACTGGACTTCTTTATATTTGATGTTTATCATTAGATCTGATAAAACCTGGGCCGTAAATATCCAGTAAAAAAAGGGGCTGTTTTCTACTAATTAGAATATCAAAACTGCTGAAAAAACTTTAAATTACTCACGCCATTAACAAGATAAATAGAAAAAATTTTGGATGGCCAGGTCTCAACCTTTTACTGTACAAGGAATGGAGCACTATCTCACCAATTGATATATCCTAGGGGGATGGTGCCCCTAATAGCTGATGAAATGGTTAGTGGCTTCATTGAGACCATAGCTTTCAGTTCTGCAGATTGAAGCTACCGCTCATGCTGGACCAGGCCAAGAATCTCAGGAAAGGTCTACAACTCTTACCAGCTGGGCATCAAACTATCCTGATCTGAAATTACTCGATAATTTTTAAAATGAAGTTAAAAACTTCCATGAAAGGACTCAAGCCTACAGTTGCTTGCATATAGTCGATGTCACGACTATTTATTTATATCTTAGGGATAATAGTGAGAGTACAGTCGTCTAATTGAATAAAGGAATATAAGAAGAAAGGGCTCTATCGAGCTCCTAAATTACCCTGAATGGGAAACAAGGAAATTGGAAGTAGCCACAACCCTTAACAACTTCAGATAGTCCAACTTCTTGATCTTAGGTATGAGAAGGCAAAGATCACCTGAGAAGTTCGTGAAAATAGTTAAGAAGGCGATGGAAAAACACAAGGGGGAATCCAAAGCGTAATATCAGGTTAACGGTATCTCTCCAACTAAGAAAGACTGGATGTGTATTTACAGTTGCCAAATTGATACGTTTAGAGCGATGCAAAAATGTTAATATAAAACCACCATAAATTTTTTAATTGCAGTATCAAGGCCTAAATTTCATCCCGAGAACCTTTCCTACATAGCAGACAAACGAGTTAGATACCTCACTCAATTCTCCTTCTCAACAATACATCCGCGAATTATTAGGATACTTATTGCAAGGAATTACATGAGAACGCTTCAAGCTGATTAGTTACGCAAGTCATTTGAGAGAAATCCAGAAGTACCAACTGTACTTGCTGTTGTACTTGAGGCCAACCCCATTGAAGGAGCGTCGCTGAAAGTCCAGGTATAGACTTGGGTGCTTTTAGTAACATTACTGTTGCTACGCCTACATACATTAAGAAGGTTATCAAGAAGTCGCTCTCGAGTCGCGAATGAATGACGATAATTTAACTCATACTAGCGATCGAAAAAATTATAACAATAAAAATTCACTGTCACCAAAGCCTTTATCTATTTGACAGGTTGAAATCAAATACTCTTTTCCTCAATGTGTCGCAGGCTTGCATAATACAAATGAATTTTCTTAGATCTTTGTTCAATATTCAACATTACCACGGGCATAAATGATTGATTGTAACATGGTCTTTGACGAATATAATTAGTCGATGCCTCAGGTATTCACTAAAATAAATTGTTGATACCTCAGACAGGTTCCCTAAAAAACTACGTTTTTTAATCATTTCATGCATTTTACAAGCAGTCAGTTTCAGTGAAGCCAAAGACCAACAAAAGTGAGTAAATTTCCAGTCCTGCTCATGGTATCGGGAAACATAGTTAAATTTGTTATGTGGGGATATCATTCTTTAATACCTTTGGTAGAATTCGGTTTACACGTGGAAATAAGTAAGGAAAGTAACTATATAGATATTTTGCGATGCTATTCGAAAAGTATATTCGTTGTTTTCTACGTTCTTCTCCTTTAGCGAGTTACGCGTCTATCTAAATTCACATGCAAAGCAAATATTATGTAAGTATTACTAGCGTGATTCATAGGTGAGCACGTGACGTTAGTCGCGATACCATTTCACCAAATTCCGACAGATGCCGTGGCGATCAATAGTACGGTGCAGGACAGTTAGAGACCACCTCTGACGCGTCACAATTTCGTTTTCTAACTCCTTTTGAGACACACACACAATATCTGTAAAATATATTGCAGTCTCTTAGTTATTTCAAGACCTTTCTTTCCATGTAGGATGAGTTTTATATTGCTGATTTCAGATTGATGGATGACGAGATTTTTTAGAA
>PEDP01000995.1:0-14998 GCA_002918395.1 Erysiphe pulchra | reverse complement strand
TGTTCGTCAACCTTCATTGGAGGTGGCTTTTGATCAGGCTACTAAGCCTTGTCGAACTTCAGGTCAGGACTGGAAAGTTGAATCTTATTTTTTTTTTTTGCATCAGATCAACGTTTTGGACTTGTTGATCTTCTTGAAAGCACGTGATTCGAAGGGCAGAGAATAGGCCGATTGTGATTGGCATAATTTTGCTTAATACTTTTAAATATTATCCATGTCGATTTGGGTTGAGTGTGAGTGTGGGGGATTATAGTGGATCTTAACTGGGCTTAGAGATAATTGGCTTTAGCAGGGATATTTGATTCGCCATTTTTAAGAAGTATCAAGGATAGTAATTGTAGTGCATTCCTCTGTAATAGAATTTATGCCTGAGCAACTGGAATATTCCATTTGCACGTCAGGCACAATATATTTCAGGGATTATCAATTATACATATTCCTTATAAGGAATTTCGCTATATCCAGGCTTTACTATCTTGCTCTCATATTTCGGTAGATGCAGCTAGCATCGATCATGGTAAAATATAAAGATCTACAATATACAGCCGAGTCCGAACCGGTTCCCTAAGTAGTAGCTAAACTAAAACCATTTTATGTATAAGATTTCTGGCATATAATGGTTTGTTTTGAATCAAGAGGTTTCATGTCCGGCGGCTCCAGCAATTAGTAAGCTAGCCACAAGACAAGTGAAGTTACTGTGCAATGAATATCTGTTGTCTAGGGCAACGGCAGTAAACATAGAAGATAATTCTATTAAACCGTCTTCTAATTGTTAAACAACAGATGGCGTACATGATCAAATCGATATGCATGCATATGTATTTAGTAAAAGATCTACAGAAATGGGTGGAGCATATGTAAGCCCTTTGATATAATATAATAGGTGCCAATTGGGAAGAAATTTATTAATGTATTGTGGACCATGAATAAGGTTTCTAACCTGCAGAACTTTCAACAAGACTGTATGGACCCAATCTCTGTTCCTCGTAATTACATATGGAAACCTTTTCGCGTCAGGAACTCTGCTGACAATTCGAGGGACAATTGTCCAAAGTATATTGATAGATGAGTCCTAGATCTTCAAACCAAAACACCAACCAAAACACTAACCAAAACACATACCAAAACATAAATTAAAAAAAAAAGCAATAAGAACTGGCCATTGGTGAAATTGGCTAGGAGCTAATTGCTTATGCAATTAGATTAAAGTTAAACTCATGCGCAGTTTATTTTTGGAGAAAAAATGTATTATAGCATCCAAAAAAAAACCATAAGTGAGATTGTTTACTTATGTGGTTGTAATTAAGTTAAATTTATGAACAGTTAATTTATTTTTGACGGTCAATTTATTTTTGGAAAAGAACATGTTATAGCCAGGAAAAAAGAAAAATTGAATAAGTAAATTTTTTTTTTTTGATTACTCATAGATTATGGTCTATCTGAGTTGTAATGGGAAAAAATTCCAGGTTATTCGACCCGATGCGATAAGCGTCTAGATGAAAAAGAAAAGAGAAGTTCCTGGTAAGCGCAACTGCAATTTTTTGGGGAATCTGCATCCCTTTCTTAATATCATTTTTCCTTAATATTTCCCTAAAATACGCACCCATGTCGATTAAGTGTAAGGACTAGGATTAGAGCGATAGGTCTGAACTAGGCTCAAATGGGGGGGGGGGGGGGCGTAGCAGGGATATTACACGCTAAACTGCTTCACCGTCTTTTTGAAGTTATTCAGGACAAGACAATGATGGTGGGCAGATGTTGAGTCGGCTAGAACCGACTGACACCCCATATCACATATGGTATAGGGTAAGCCTCTTAAAGCTGAGTGATGATCCTTGAAGCCAGATCACCAAACTATTAGTAATTAATGAGCCCCATGTTCAGAATCAGGTAATATTATAATTACCGATAAGCTATAGCTCGAAAATTTAGAAATAGGGGTACCGACGAAAGTATGTATTTATTTAGAAGATGGATAATTGGTCAGAGAAGAAAAAATGAAGTCTCAAAACGTCTAAGAATTGAGTACATTAAAGTACATTTATAATTCAAGTAAATGAGTTATATTTGTCAAGTATTTACAATTACAATCAACTAATTAACTACTACTTGGTAATATTCTAGACCCTCAAAGCCATGGAACTTGTTACCCGGACAACCAGTAAATTATTAGTTAGATTTTATCAACTATTAGGCTGCTTTCCTTTGCATACTAAACCATACTTAGCATATGCCGGTCTCTTTATATTCATCCGAAAAAGTAGCCGAAAAAAATAAAATCTCCAAGTGAAAACATCTGATAGTCAATTGTAACGTATATTTAAACCATAAAATTGAATATTACATTAATAAAAAATAGTGTTTTCGGTATGACACATCAAGCACCTTCAGTCACTATCCCGGCTTGAGGCCGTAGAAAAAAAAAAAAAAAAAAAAAGCAATTTTCTACCCAACCTATTTACGACCGTTCATAGACGTTGATAAGGGAGATTGCATATCACGCGTCGAGCAAGAGACAATGAATATAATTCTGAAAGTGAGACTGCTGTTCTACACCTCTCCTTGCGTCATGTTGCCTTATTATCGGTAACCCTTTATTCCCTGTACCCAACCCCTTCTCATGGGCGAGTTGAGTTCGAAGGTGTCAACCCAAGTATCAAAAGTATCGAATTTAGTTTCATCGTCACGGGTTTCCCGTGCTTGACGTTGACAAGTTCAAAACTAACATATAAAATGGTCAGGGCTTAATACGATAACTATGTAGTAACTACCGTATCTTTATTTACTTTGCGATGTGGTTTGCCTATATCCCTGAGGAACATCTCGAAGACCAGACCGTAGTTTGATAAACATGAACATATTACCATGAGATTGGAAATCCTTGAATCAAATTTAGTTCATGCTCGTATTTGCTGCAATGTTAACTCACTCATTACCTACTGCTCCAGTCTGTCGCAACAGAGATCTCATATAAACATCAAATAATCCAAATTTTTTCCCAAATAGTTATTTATCCATCCAAACTTCAAGTGTATCGCTTTTCATTCTTCGACCCTGGCTGGCCAATTCTGGATAATTCGATCATTATCTCGACTACTCAGGAAAAATCGATTTAAATAATTATTAATTACTGATACAGCTTTTATCGAGTACAATCTGAACAACTGAGATCTATTCAAGTCACCAATTTATATATATATACATACATACATATATATATATATATATATTACTTGTGACTCGTCACATTGTCACCTGTTACGTTTTCGTACCATGTCTATACAGACAGAGAGTAACAACCCGAGTTTTGACATTCTTAGCTGGCATCCACACGCCCAGAATTGTTTATGTTATTTTCTCGACCATGCACAACATACAATTCCAGTGAAGGCTTTAGCATCTTACATAAATATTCGATTACCGTTTCAGAGACATCCGAATCCGATAATTTCTTCATCAATGCTTTTTATAGAGAGTTATAGCCCATCTAGCAACAATAATATTCCTAGTTCATTTCTCACAAATACTTCACCTACGCCGAGTGCTCAGAGTGTATCAGTGGTACCATATATTCGACGTTTAGTAGCTACTGGCCAGGACTCAGCGACGGTTCTTCAAGGATTTTTTGGCGAGGATTGGATGATGGGTGTAGGCGCTATACATGAATTTGAAAGGAGAAACTATCTATTTGCTGCAAAGAGCACTAACTGGATTGGTGTGAAGGAAGCTTATGACATATTGCCTAATGAGACAGTACCATTTCTGATTCCATTACAAAATGTAACTGAGAAGGAAATGAGAGATGCTGATGAGAAATGGAGCGAATGGATCTTCATGCAGGATTGGATGCTAGGACCAAGATTAGAAGCCATAACCAGCGCAGAAATCGAAAACAACTGATATGAGGGAAGGGGGGAAGTTAAAAAAGCATTTTGTTGGAGGTTGAATTTCAAATTTAATAATATATCATTCCTTTTTCTTTAGCGGGTATTACTTTATTTCACCGTTCCACCACTTCGAATTTCACAAGTGTAAAAATCTTAAGACTATACGTACCAAATTTATTTAAAATCGAGACCTGAAATTGTAAACGTTGTAGCGGCGATATTTTTTTGGTGATCTTCTACTTTTAGTCTCAACCGTTTATAATAATTTTAAATAGACCCCGTCTGCTTTACACAGGTCAAGGGTATGTAGTTCATGTCGGTCGGGCGCGGGCTCAGACAATTACATACTTTGATGATCGCCCCACTAATCTGGATACTGGTAATTAAGTTTGTGCCGTAGACTGCCTGCTCTTCCGCTCTGCCTCCTTTGTAACGGTGGTCTAGAAAGGGGAGGGACGGGCGGAGCGGAGAAGCCAGAGGCCAGCTGCCATGCTTCGGCTCGATTTTAGTCCCAGACCATTACATCGGCCTCTGAATTAAAAAATTATAATGGGCTACCCCAGTCAGTCAGTTAGTTATGTGATTGGTACATTTTTATTTATTTATTACTTAACGTCTAAATATAAATATCACGTGACAATCTCATTAAACTCTAATCCTATCTAGGGACAAATGACGCTATGTGATTGGCACCTATGGATAGGTAGGTATTTGGTGTATGGTATATTATTATATCTAGGTATCACATGATTACTCGGTTAATATCTATCAGTTAAATAGACAGACAGATAGATATATGATATATATCCAGTCCAGGATATCCATGAGTAAGGACTAGAATAGAATAGAATTGAAATTTTGTTTCTGTTATTACAAAAAGATGTGTCTACGACTCTCGGATGTAACACATACGTAAATTACTACGATGTAAATTTTTTTTTTCCAATTAATTATATCATGTGATGTGACCTGGCTTATTGTCGGTGAGCTAGGTGGAGAAGAAGACTGTTAAGTAAAGTAATTTTCTAGGGAGCGATGCATACGTTCATTTAGTTACATCCCAATATAGCTAGTAAATGTGGGGTACACATACATTACAAACTAATATAAACACATCTTTTCCCCCCAGCAACCAGCTAAATAAATATATCAGTTTTGCAATATAAACAATTTATTCCGGTATATGATTTAATATATTTTACACAAAATCTTTATAATAACTGATTAAAAAGTCTTAAAGGTATTTTAACTCGAATTTTTCTTTATCTTTAGTTCAGCGACGGATTGTCTTCTTTTGCTCAATATGAAGAAAATTTATACAATTCCAGTATTGAATATTCCTCCCCAAATTGATACATACATATTTTTTGATTACGCTATGAATGCTGTCAAGGAAAATTTCAGAGGAACCTCGATATGATGTCTCTTGTGTATGATTGTGGGTGGCCGAAAGAAGTATGTTATGGCTTGTACGCGACATAGACATACTATACGAGAAAGAATGCGAACAGATGTGCTAGAGACCACTGGAGATACTGTTGAATGTTTAGCAAATTCTTCAATCTCTTCAAACTCTGTAACATACTCTTTGGGGCCTCAAAACTCGTCAAAACTATCTACCGCATCAATGAAACGAGAATCCAGCTCTCACAAAGGATGTGGTCATCTTGGTACTAGATGTCAATTTTCTTTCTTCATTCGCGAGCTTTCATTTGGCCATTGGTATATAAAATGGCGAGATAGTGAGATTTACTCAACCCATAAGGACCAATTTGAAGAGAATTCAGCGGCACCTCAAGACCATTCAAAGCTAGGCATAGATGTATATTCAAGGGTCAAGAATTTACTGAAGGATGGGCATCTTTCTTGCACAGTAATTGCGTCATTACATCGAAGTAATCTTAAAATAGATAAGGACGTTCAGGACCTTACAAAACGGATTAGATGAAATAAACAGCGGGGCTATAATATAATGGATCCACTGGTCAATTCTCTCCGAGAAGAAGCCTCTAACTTTGATCTCACGTACAGTAAGTGAATTTGGTACACTATAAAACTGAGGTGAGTAATATAAATCTTTGAGGATTGACTAAATGGACTTAATAGATGAGAATCGACAAATATCACACCTGTCAATTACCGAACCAAAATTTCTCGTATATGGCCTCAAAAATTAAGATTTACTCAATTTAGATGATATCTTTGACACTAACAAGTACAATACGCACCTGAAGCACGTTGTAAGCTTTCGATACAAATCACCCAAGGAATTTCTTTCTTCAGTATAGCTTCGACAGTAGACTTAAGGATGTATGCTGCATCGAAACCAGCTACTGATGGCGTATAATTCAGATGCGAGGACACATTGAGTCACTCTTTTACATTCTGTGGACAACCAATGGATTATATTGCAGCTCTTATTATCGGCGAGGACAATAATGAATCTGACTTGAGACGAATAATCCATGTTGTTCGCGAAGCTGCTGTTTGTGAACACGGTTATTCGTAATTCTGCCTCATTAAGTTATACAAAACATAAACCAGTTTTTACAATTTGTCATTTTTTTAAGGCGTTTATCTGCATAGTAGAAGGCTGTGAGTGTTGTTTGTGCAGCTTACGACAAATCAAAAGCAGTCTGTGGCTAGTAAATAGAGGAGATATAGGAGATATAGGCTGCTCATGCCCGCTGGGATCTATATTCGCTAATATCATCTTCAGGGACCGTATTGAGCTTTTGACAGTGTGAGAGCTGGGTGATAGTTATACCATCGGTAGGTAAAGTATAAATGGCTCCTTTAAAGGTTACTGGTTTGTTACTTATAACTAACTCGAGTATTGGATTTCTGTAAATTTTGCACGTTCCAGCTCTTCTTGTTCAATCAATTTTTAGTTTTTATTACAAGCAAAAAGGGTATCATCTGTTTGAAGCACCGCAATTTTTACGGAACATGGCTATCCGATGCTCATGTGCGACAACATTCTTAGCTGCTGTATGTTTCTGCTGCCAAACTATCAGCTGATTCTTTAAGAGAAGCTTAATAGAGTTGATCACTGTGGATAAATCACCTGTCGAGAAGCCTAGTTTTACCTTTAAGGCTCGATGAGCACTTTCAGCTCGTTGGATCGTAGTGGTTTCCAAGATGAAGGACATGATTAGTATAACATTTTACAAATTCTATACACCAGGGTTGAGGCTAGGTCTTTTGTAGGCATATATCTATAATTTGACAGTGTGTTGCTAAGTTTAAGTCAATCAGAGTCATCAAATTTCAGAATAATCATCCACAGTGTTACTATAGATTATGCTTTTCCAATCCTCCAGAAGATTGTCAACTAATTCTTTTGGGGTAAAACCTTGGAGACAAAAGCCCTGATATCCATATTGATGTACCAGGTACAGAGAAAAACAAAAGATTGAGGATGAAGCCGTTAAATTGGGTTAATTAAAGCCATTTCTCGGTCTGTTACTCGAACATCTACGCTAGAAACGTGAAATATTTGATACAAATTTATTAGGCCATAATTTATAGCCCACTTATAGTCCTCTTGGGTTTTATCTGAGAGGAAACAGATTCCCACAGTAAATGTTGTGCCTAAAAAGATTTGTCCCAAAATATCCAGAAGTGGTATCTTGTACCGATTCGTTTTGTAGATACAATCTAGTATGAGAGGCTCACAGTTGACCGCTAGAAGTTCAAGGAAAGTAGGGAGATAGGCCATGAAAAGACGAGTTATCTGGTGTGTGTTTGGATTTTTCTAAAGGGCAAGAAACCAATGCGCCCGTTCTTTACAGTATCAAAGAGCTTGTGTGGGAGAAAAATTTTTTGGCTATGCCTTTTTAGTATAGATATCAGCAAGCTGAAGTTTATAGCTCGGATCATCTTGCCTGAATTCGTTAAGAATTTAATGTGGCCTAACGCTACTCTTTGTAGCATTTTGGATTTTATGGACCTTTTCATTAGTCATGGCTCTTTTCCTGTGAGCAATATGAGTAGTAGCATCAAATGGACCGTAATTATGATCTTTGAAGCCTATTTTGAGCTTCCAGACACCTTTGTCTTCTCTCGCAGTCATAACATAGGGGCGCTCGGTCTCTTAAAAGCTCCATGATTACGTTTCTTTGTACCAGAAGATTGTATTTTGGCGCCTTTGGAGCATCTAATAATCATAACTTCAACCTTAACTCCAATTTGTGGGCGGTCGTGTGATTTGATGCGTCTTTTGACTAGTGAATAGCCATGGAGCATCGCATGAGCGTTTAATGCATCCATAACGTCGACTGGGCTTCCGTGTAGTTCGGAAAATGGAGGAGCATCACACGAAAGTAATTATTGTTTTTTGCCGCTCTCAGAAATTTCATTGTTCTTGTTGGGAGCTTTTTGTCGGATTCTATAGCTTGTTTTTAGTACCGTGTATAGCATGTATACAAGTCAAGTGCTATTTATTTTTAGTGTTACTATAGTAACAAATAAATTCAATAAGCCTAAAATCTAAAATACGGGGGCCCATTTACACCCATTATCCCTGCGGGTTTTAAAACAGGAAAATAAAATCAGGGGTCAACAGTTGAGGTCTCTAAATTTATTGGTGCTTGTGTTCTAAAAGCGCGCAGCTTCCATGGCTCAGAGCTTACCTGATACTAAAATGCTGGCTTACATTAGATCTATGAAAGATTTCAATATTATCCAAAGCTCGATTTAAGGGCTGTATCAATTGGATAGAGTACGTTCCATATCAGTGGATGTGTGCTTCAATTCCCTGTGAGCCAGTTAAAGCGCCCCCAGTAGATTTTGATTCACGTGACATCAAGAATATTAAAATTGACGTAGTGTTACAGGTTGGTGTTAATTACTTCGGAGCTGCGCGTTTGGAAAGTGTCCTTCATTTGAAAACTCAGTCATTTAACAGATTTTAGCTTCAGCCTTCACCCTTTTTTCCATAGCCAAAATTGAACTTTAAATTTTGGCATTTGGATGCAGTACTTTCTGTACTTGATGGAAGTGGAGTACCACTATGCTACTTCCTTGTGGCAGTAAATGCTCCTGACCAGGCACCGGTTTCTTCTGTTGCCGGTGCAAAAACGAATATCCTTGAGTTGTTCTTGCAACCAAGACTACCAACTTCAATACAACCTTCTTTGGATGTGATAAGGAAAGAGCGGAGATCACAGCCATTTGTCAATTTTGACTGAATATCAGTGTCCAGCTGTACTTTTGGCATGCAAAAAGAGCGATCCAATAAAGCTCAAAGATATTAAAAAGTCGATGACACAGTCCCATTATCATCCTGCAAAGGCCAAAGCTCTAGTTCCGTTACTAGAAATCTGTTGTGGATCTCAACCTATTTGCCAACCTTCTAATCATAGATATAGCCACTGTGAATGCGTACGAAATTCTTGGAGCTTGGAAGCCTTGAGTCGAACACAAAATTAAAGCGAGATTTAGTTCTAACAGTGTTTAGTCAGCACTACAAAATGCATTCAATGTTACTAAATTTGAATGGAAGCACATCGCTCTCCTGAGAAGATCCATTCTGACTATGTGACTGAGGTGTATTTGTGGTACTTTGATAGAAATTGCTTTCGTCTTTGGACATATCTATAGAGTAATTGATATGATGCAGATCAGTGGAAGCTTTGGAAATGCTGCACCATTGAAGGAACATTGCCAGTACTAAAGACTACAATGATCGTTGGATCTCATTGGCGAAAGATAATTAAAATGCCATAGACTTTTGTTAACATAAACACGAATAATTGGAATCTTGGCATATGTGATGCTGGATCTTATGGCGATCATGGAATAGCCCATAGCCACTTCAAGCCTGACCGTTGAGATAAGCTAGTCAGAAATAAGGGTATTTGTAATTATATATCGGACATGTTTTGCTAAGTTGTTTCTTATCGCAGAATAGGGGCGCTTTGTGAGGATAATCCCTGCATACGCTCATGGAAAGAAAAACCTCTTTCTTCTAATTTATTTTTAAAAAAGAAAGATCACCACCGAACAACCCCATCCGTGCTCCGGAACCACTCTACCGGAAAATTGTAATGTTGTTGCCAGCCCTGATTGGAAAAAGGCCAATTTGGGGGGGTTGAATTGCTAATATGCTTACAGGGTAGATTCGGCATAGTGGGGCCCATTCCCGGCCGATCCTCGTTTCAAGGGGCGCCTAGCTAGTTTCCTACAGACTACTCGCTGCGCAAGGGCCAAGATATTTTACAAAATCTTATTTGGATCAGGGCAAAGAAGAGTTTACGTTGTATGTTTGACAAATTGTGTTGTGATAACAGGCAAAAGATTATGCGTTTGGGCAGGTCCGACTCTAATTGTTGTAAAACTCACAAATATTCCCTGTCTTCTTGCACCCAAGGAGGGTCAGACTTAGAGATCGATGTTTGCAAAAATGAAATTTGCGCAAATACATTTCTTTCCCCGCGAAGCTCAATAGTTAAAAACCCACCGAAAACACCAAGTTTCCATCCTCATCAACTTTGAAGCCCAACATCACAATAACTTAGCAATTTTTACACTTCAAAATTCGATTCAATATTTAAGTATTTAATTGAAATTATGTGGAATTTTGCCAGCGAAAAAAGAGTCTCTGGGGAGTTATAACGGAATGAATAAAATGTGGTGTTTTTAAAATTTACATCGACAGTTTTAAAGGCCTGTAAGTACCATTTCTCTAGATTTTCACATACTGAAAAATTGAGAGCGTGATATTAGCATGGATAGAACAGTTTTCTAAAATTTTAGAAATTAAGTTGATCAAAAATTGATAGGTACATGGCAATAGACGTTTGGATAAGATGGAAGTGATTTGAACATTTTGGTGTGGTTTTTTCTGATTAATCTTCACGAGAATCGCTTAATTCAACCACAAATTTGCCCAAATTATATATTTGCAAAAACCGATTTTCAATCCTAAGTAACAACTTCATGTGGTAAAAGAATATATATATATATATATATAAATAATAAATGCAACTGTAAAAAGAAGATATTAAGCACTTAAGTAATCGAACAGTTTGAAGAGAACATCTTGTTACGTGTTACTACAGTACAAGTTTGTCCAGTAAGGGTTCTAGAAGTAAGTTGTATTTGCTGATTCGGTTGCAGCAAATCGACGACTACCGCCATGGCTCGCTCCACGTCGAGTAAATCGTGCATTACCAGCAGGGTACGTAAGCCAGTATGAAGCTGACATGCCTGTCCATGATACAGTGATACAGGTGACCGTTCACTATTGCAATACACTTCACTGGCCTCAAGAAAGAGTTCATGGGTCAACTTTACAAAATCCACGCTTTCAAACCTGCTGTAAAGAAGGCCAGGTTGTTATTGAACCCGAATCCGGAAGCGCCAGAATTTTTACGTCGTCTATGGATATCTGAGGAGGGGTTTGCCAAGCGTTTTCATCGCCAATCACGTCGGTATAATCGAGCGTTCGCCTTTACATCTTTCAACTTTACTCCCGAAAGAAGATTGGAAGAACTTGATATTCGGGGAGGTGGTGAAATTTTCCATCAGATTTATGCCGTTCCTCGACAATTTGGTATTGCTCCATCATAAGTCCAACTATTTTACCTCGACCCTGATGAAGCAAATAGGGAAAGGGTAAGGTAATCAAATTTGGACCCGCGGATTTTTGAAGAAATGTCATCAATAATTCAACAATTAAATCCAATTTTATCTTTTATACTTTCATACCGCCCTTCAATGATCACAAATTTTCAACGTAGAGCAGAGGCAGAATCAAATTGGAAACGAACGACGTGTAGTGCTCAGCCCTCAGTAAAAATTAATTTTGCAAGAAGGAATAGACCGTCGACGGTACAATATACCGGTCGCACGTGAACTTGCGATAGTGATTCCCGATGAAGTAGAAAGTGACAACCGTGATATCATTTTACTTGTGCGGAACAGCGATGGAACTCCATCGCAAAACTTTCAATATATCCACCATGGTCACCCGGCATATCTCCCATTGCATTACGTACCTTTCTTTCCTTTCGGTAATCGGGGCTATCGGTGTAATGCAAATCTATGGGTTCTAGGAAATATTGAAGATAATCATAAGGAACAATAAGATTGATCTGCTAATGGAAAAGTATCTGCCAGACAATACTATAGATACCATCTTCTTTCAAGGTGGAAATCTGCAACCTCTTCGGTTGGATTTAACGCATTGATTCATGGTGAGCGTTTATTTCAACAATTGGTTTGTGATTTGTACGCCTGTATTGATGACACAATTCTCCATTGGTACAGAGCCAATCAAGATATCATTCGTTTAGACCTCTATTCAGGAGTGATGAATGCGTTGCGACACGACCACAGTCCTGAGAATTTCGGAAAGCTAGTTATTTTATCTGCATCTTATCACGGAGGTGATAGACACATGACAAAATGCTACCAGGTATGGGGTTTTCACTTTTCTACCTTATAAAACACACAAAGATCATAAGTCTTGAGCAGGCTCTATACTTAAGGCAGTTTAAAGACCTAGACTCAATTTTCAAATTTATTCTATGCAGATTATATTGAAGTTTAGTTAATAAAAATCTTAGAATACCATGCAATAACCCGGATCTTAGGGAAGCCTACATTGTTTACTACCATGACGGTAAATCCTAATCGACCAGAAATTAAAAGACTTCTTGAGCACAATCAAAGTTCTGACACGCGTCCAGACCTTATAGCCATAGTGTTCAAACTAAAGTTTGACGCCGTTCTTCACGACGCTAAGAATCGTCATATTTTTGGGAGAATTATTGGCTATACTTTTTCCATTGAGTATCAGGAAAGAGGCCTTCCTCACGTACTAATTCTTCTATATTTGCATGGAGATGACGTCCCTAAAACACCTGAACAGATCGATGAATTGGTCCGAGCCCAGATACCCACTTATGATCCAGTTCTGGCAGAAATTATCAAGAGTCAGCTGTGTTGTGCTGGCAACTGGACAAAGGAATATTGTGACACAACCAATGTACGTGTCAGATGATTATGGTGTGTCTGTGTCTGTGTATTTGTGTTTGTTGTGTTTGCAAATCGAGCGTATTTCCACTTACGATTGAAATCAATCATCATTCTTATATATTCAATACAGACATTTATATCTTTAATTCTACCTGTCATCCATATCATTAATCCAATAGTTCTAATACGCAAGAATATGTTTCCCATATCATATACCTGGTAAAACAAGCTGACCCATGGTCCCTGCCGTCCTGGATTTCCGAACGCTCCATGCTAGCGTGATGTAAAGTGTTCAAAAGGATATTCTAAGGCTTTTTGTGAAACGACAATTCTTATGGATTATTTATCTCCAGTATATGCAAGACCAAACATTGATATAACGTGTCGAAACGATAGATTCACTTTCGATAACCGTTGTGTTGTACCTTACAATGATTATCTAACCAAAAAGTACGGAGCAAATTTCAACGTAAGTAGCGAAGGGTGTTTATGCCATCAAATACTTGGCAAAGTATGTATATAATAGTTCGGACCATGCATCAATTTCAGTGGATAATATACATGATGAAATAAAAATGACACTGCAAGGACGGTATATAAGTCCTGCTCAGGCAATTTGGCGTTTAATAGGGTATGCCACACACAAAGAAAAGTTGGCTGTATTATTACTTCTTTATCATCTGGAAGGTGAGCATCGAGTTTCTTTCCCCCGTAGACTGAGACCACAGCAGCTGGCTACTACAATTGGAACACAAAGCTCAATCTTATTAGATTGGATGAGATATAATGCGGCACGTACTGATGGACGAGACCTACTACATACTGATTCTCCCTTATTTTACACGCATCATAAAAATAGAGGATGGCAGATTAGGAAAAAAGGGAAAACTATTGGAAGAATACCAATCGCAGTGCCTAGACAAGGTGAAAGATTTTATCTTCGTACATTACAATTAAGTGAGGGGCACGATCATACCAGGATTTGTACACCGCAAATGATATAACATATGACTTATCATCAGCTGCGTGCCGTGCTCTTGGTTTGACCTTCGATGACTCAGAGTGACACTCATTTTTTAATGAGATAAAAGACTTATCAACTGCAAGCTCCTTAATACAAACCTTCGCTGCACGGCTCGCTCACTGCGTAATAAATGACACTCTGTCAATTTGGGATCATTTAATTGCAGCCTTCACAGATAACTGTTTTTGTAGAATACGGAACTTAAAAGTTCGTTTAAATTCTCCACCTTTGGAGTGAAACGAGGGAAAATGCCAATATGATTATGGGCTGTGGCTTTTTGGAGAGAATTTGCGACACCTTGACATCGACTGGACGGTCGCTAGGCTAAGAGGTCCGATGCACAATTGGACGACACTTGAGCAGAATCTTCTTTTGACTGAAGCTCTAAATTTTGACAGAGAAGCTGGAGGTACTATATCCCTTTTTAGATAATTAAATACATTTGCTAACTGGTTTTGACTCTTGAAGGTGCGAATTATAGAGATTCCTTGGCAAAAGTTTTTCCTGGACAACGAGCAGTGTATGAAACGATTGTTGAAACGATTGATAACGGCAATAGATCTGACAATTTCTTTATTAAAGGTCCGGCTGGTACCGGTTGTTGGAATGTCGAGGTGCATGTAGTCGAGCTGCACACAATCGAGCTGCACACAATCGAGCTGCAATTAATCGATCTGCGCTTAATTGTATCGAGATTGACCAAAGTGACGTAAAGTGTTTTGGTACAATGGCTCCTAATAGTTTTTGTGCATATGTATCCGGTAGGATGCTTATTGATATAAAAGTGACTAAGAAATATAGATATACTTCTTTCAATTGAATAAAAAATATAATACTTACTCTATTATTTACCTTACCAAAACCTCTTCTTTAATCTAAGTTAAATACCTATCTATAAGCCTAATCCTCCTTTACCTATATCGTGATCAAACGACTAGGACCGATTCCCAGATAATTAAATAAGATACTTTAGTTTATCGCTATAAATTCTACAGGTTATAGCCCGGTGCCCTCAGTCTCGATATTCAGAAAACAGGATTTTAACATAAATAAATAATTCAAAATGGTTGCAGAAGTCGAAACTAAAGTTGATATTTCACGA
>PEDP01000994.1:0-15014 GCA_002918395.1 Erysiphe pulchra | reverse complement strand
ACACAATTGTGTCGATCATTTTTGTATGAGAATTTATAGTTTCAACGTGATGATTAATCAGCAAAAACCAAATCAAAATCTTCTCCCAAATTTCTTTCAAATTTTTTCTTTAGATGAAAATAAATGTCGCTTTCAATTTCGAGTCATAGACTTAATTTTTCAGAAAGCAATGATGTTGAGAAATGGTATTTACAGGCCTACTTCGCTTTCAATGTAGGTTTTAAAAACACTTCATTTTATCTAACCCGTCACAACTCCCCAGATACTCGTTTTTCGCCGAAAAAAACTCTAGAAAATTTAGATTTGATTTTATTATATGAATGTGAATTATGGGATGTAGATAAAAATTAATGAAGATGGCGCTGGGCGTCAAAGCTGATGATGATGGAATTTTTGTCTTTTTAGTGGGTCTATTGATTATTCAGCGCCGCGGGGAAGGTCGAAATTCTAAAATCTTACACAAACAAAAATGCTCGACACAAATTTGTATGAATATGATCTAAGTCTGACTGGCCCTAGAACATCTCTTTTCACATCATCCTGGTTTTGACAAGAAAACAATCTAAAAGTTTAAACGTAGGATAACTTTGTTATAATCTATTAAATGACATTCGAAAAGCATGTCTTTACACTCAAGTTGAGTCCTCGGTTACAGCCTAAGGTTAATAACAGTTATTCATTGGCCTACACAAGGCCATGCTTGTGACTTACGTTAAACGAGAAATTTTAGTGCTAGGCTTTCATTGGCTGGTACCAAAGTACCAGACTCAGGCCTCCATTTTGGAGTTAGCCGATATCAGCGTAGTGCTTAGTACTTAAGCTTTTAGCTTTTGCTCTAGACAAAATTATCTCTTTTTGATCTTTCCTATATATCACAAAATACTTGACTTTACATGAAGAAATGAGACCCGTAGAAGATGGATCTACATAAACTCATTAGAAAAAAATGGAGACAAGCAGAAACTATTGAAAAATTGAGATAAAATAAGTCAAATCTGATGCCCAGAAAGATGGCTAACATAAGTGGCTAACAACAATCATCATAGTCAATGCTTGCCAAATGAAAATCTATTCCTCAGTGCAAATATAATAGATGATGGACCTTAAACTGTGTGCTGTTAAAAAACAGAAAAACCAACACCATTGAAGCTTTGTATCCAAGTCTAGGGTGGGTACTGAGAATAAGGTTCCCGAACTCGCCTGGGCCGAAAAGCTTGTCTGTGAAGCCTGTAAGCCCTTCTTTCTTTGCCTGCCCCTCATTATGACATCATTCATGTGATCTTCATAGATCTTTTGGAACATTGATATTTTAGTATCCTATCTTTAGAAACCCTGATTGATTTAAAGCTTATCATATGAGACTATAAAAATGATAGTGCGATTCTTCAAACAACATTAAGACAAAGATATCCAAGATTTCTTGACTGCTGTCTAATTTGAGAGGATACTGCCTAGAAATAGGCTCCTGATAATGCCGAATCAAGCAGTTACTTTTAAAATTTTCGATGGCAACAATGGGAAAGATGTGATTAAAGAAATTTTTGAGCATGATAGTAGAAATTATTTTTTGGGTAGTGATAACGCCGAACTTTACACTGAGACAAGTGAATACGTTAGTAACAATGCTGAATCGTATGAAAAGCCAAATTATACATACGATACTATGAATATTTGTGAAAAAATCAGCAAAAAAAAGCCTTGGAGCGAAGGTAAAGCATTCAAAAAATCAGGAAGAAAACCGATCACCTCTGAACCTTCCACTGTAAGATCCTATGTAAATTATTTTGCTATTGGACTACCTCAACTAATATTGTTAGAAACGCAAGGCTCAAAATCGTGTGGCTCAACGCGCATTTAGGGAACGTAGGGAAAAGTACCAGAAAGATCTAGAATTAAAAGTCTTAACTCTACAAAAGATATCAGAGTCAATAAGTAAGGAAAACAAAATTCTCCATGAGCGAATGGGAAATTTATTAGCACAGTTACAAGAGTACCACAACAGGCTTTTATTATCTGAAGGCACAAAACTGTGTGGCAATAATTCTTTCAACATCAATCTAAACCAGAATTCACAGGACTATCATCAAAATCAAAGTGAGTTGAGTATTGATTCAAAGTTCAGTTGTCCCCAAGGTCAAGCTATGTCAATGGATGAAATAAAAAAAAAAACTGTAACTTATTGTATGAAGCCTATACTTCACAGTCATAATACGGAACAAATCGATTTGGATCAGTCTCTAGTTATCAAGGCTTCACAGAAAGACTTGACACAGGCTCAAATCCAACCTACTGAGATTGATAATTTAAGTCTTTCAAATCATTATATGAGTCGGATACCTGAAATTGGTAATTATGATGATTTCAAGTTTGGTCTTTTTTCAAGCGATAGAAAAGACTCGAAAGAAAATTTAGAAAATTCAAATAGATTAAGCTCTAGAGCAGAGTTCACGAAGAGTAAAATCAGTTATGAACACGAAAAATTGCCCAATTTATCTACTGCTCCTATGAACGACCGCAATGACTTATTCCAATCGGCTTTAAAACTCAACTTTCACCCAAAATTCAATAACGAAATTTCAGAATCTCTCGAGAAAACGACATGGGAAGAAAACTCGGGTGTTTGTTCACGAGAGCTTCCGTACCAAGAACTTTATTTAAATAATGGAGACATAGGTTACATCACTCAACATAACACTTTATTGTGATCAGCTGGCTCACACAAATACCATCGGTAAGAGAACCTTAAGTGAAGTGGTTAATGTATCCGTAATCAGGATAAGGGGTAGCTGTTTTGTTTGCTAAGTTGAGATGTGCAAAGACACTCCAAGACTAGGGTCGACTAACAGTCGCAATGGTGTAATAAGTAAAATTATCTTCTCTTTGTACATAGTCATTCATCTTTACTTTGTGTATAATCATTCATCCATACTTTATTTCCTTGTTTAATTAAATAGTTACTCACATTCAACTTTATTATTAATTTATTCTAACCCTAATTTTTACTAAAGAGTAAAAGTTGCTCTACTATATGACAAACGTAATTTCATTATATAATCTTGATATGAGTTCTCATCTACCATCTCGTATATTTGAATAATTACTACACAGCATTTGTATACGATCTATATTTGAATCTTTACTGTCATTTCTCTTTCAAAGGAATTTGAAAACATGCTTGTTTGTCTACCAAGCGCGGTACAGAACGCGACCCATGTTACAGTAATATTTAATTTTGAGCTAGTGATCATTTACAGGGACCCTTCCCAAACCAAGTTGTTAAGCTAAAGCGCCTGGGTACCCGCGCAGCCCTCGTAATCGCGCACCTACAAAAAGTAGGTGGACGATTTAAACTAGCCTTTCTAGATTTCTTCACCACATGTTTAAAACGAATCCCGAAGTACCTGCTTTAACAGCAGATAGTTCATGAAGATCAAAATTCCGATGTTTCCATAAACCCAAGTATAGCTAGCTAGCTAGCTGTGATATGTTCCTGAATCCACAGAAAGAAGGCGGCGATACGATCAATCATCTAGAAAAATAGCTCTCTCAAATCAGCAGTGATTGACACCGAAAAAAATTGTCTCAGTTTGAATGTAGACTATTAGATAAATCAGATTTGCAAAAGTGGTTTAGTTACCCGTTGCTTAAGTAATCTTACACAACAAAATAAACTATATTTAATATATACTGTCGTGAGTTTTGGTCTCTCCATCATGCCCCACGTTGGCTTTCTTCACAACATCACATCATACTATTAGGCATGATGGAGAGACCGAAGCTCACCACAGTATGCCTTGGCACTGGGAGTATCGAGAACGGAGGTCTCGATGCTGATAGAGCGAAGGCATACTGTGGTAAGCTTCGGTCTCTGCATCATGCCCAACATTGATTTTCTCTTCTATCAAATCAAATTACAACAGCAACTATTTGAAACACCTCAGTGACTTACACCACACCCCTAGGCTCCTCGGTGTCTGAGGAGCTGGCCAAAATTTAATATTAAAATTGCCACAAATTACACACTGATTCAAATATTTGAGCAGCTACACCTTCTGATGTCCTTTGTAAACTTAATACACCCAAATCTGACGATTTCTGATTCGCTTGATCCATAGCGGCCCTTATAGCTTCAATGTCACTAAGACGATCGTTTGGGTTCATCTGAATCCGCTTTCTAGCCTGTGTAAACTTTAAAATATCTGCTTAACTCGCTGTAGCTTGACTGATGATTTAGCTTCCCTAGCATTACCCTAGGCAATCGCCTTGCCAGTTTTGATTAGCAACGCCCTAGTATTTCGAGAGGAGAATCTTTTTATAGAATCTTTTGTTTAGCTACATATAGTACCTGTTTGCTTTGAGGTATATTAAAGGTTTGATCTGAATCTTCTGAAGGTGTCTGAGTGTTAGGCTGAGTAATTGGTCGGCCAGATACTTGTGATGATTGTATTACAAATTCCGGGTTATATGGGTAGAGGCCACTAGCTCTCCAACCCATCCAAATTACTCGTTCTGACATTCCTTCTTCCCTTGCCGTGTCATACACACTTACAAAGCGCTATCTTTTAATAGGTGCTGCATCATCAAGAGCAGAGAGATCCCTAATTTGATTCCGATACTTAGCCTTGACTACCGAAAAGGGAGCAAGATCTAAGGGCTGTAATATGTTCGGGGAATAGGGAGGAAGATACAAGAGGTGAATGTGCATGTGCATCCGGTAAGTTCACATAAGCCCAATGGGGATATGAGAGCTATAGCCATCGAGAATAAGAAGTCGATGTTGGCCTTTTTGTGGAGTGAATTTTGAAATAAAGATTCGTTTTAACCATTCCTGTTCAATGGAATTTGATGTCCATCCATCCTCCAAAGTTGTATACAACCAATCAGGTATATTTTCTACTGGAAACCAGGTCGTTTGTAGATCTTTGTCCGTAAATGTGACCAGGCACTAAAGTTTGACACCTGGGGCCGAAATACTCTCTATTATCGAAACCCGTTCCCGATTTTCAGAAAATTTTAGGTAAGCCTTCTTTTTTGATGCAGAGGCAACTACTTGAAAGTTTATAAAAACTCCTAGGACAATACCTCTCTCATTCATATTCCATATATTTTCAGTTCTTGTGTCAAATTCACTTCTGGTGAGCTCAAAGAGCTCAAGAAACGAACGAATAGTCTCAGAGTCAGCTGCCGTAGCTCTTGCAATCTCAACATTTTTCCTAACAAAAGGCAACCCGTGGATTTCATTTAAAAAAATTGGGGATCTAATTTCGCCCCAGCCGTTTGTCATCACCATTGACGCAAAGAATTTGGGCAGCCATTTCTCGAAGTCGCAGATATGATGGTGACTGTGCACCACCATCTCCACTTATTTAGGAGCTCCTCTTGCTTGGGAATCAATTGCTGCTATTTTGAGTAAGATATCGTATGATACTGTAGACCGTGTCGCCGTCCTCTTAGTGTTGATTCAGGAACCCCATATTTAGCAGTAGCCTTCCTTTAACTCGAAGTAACGCCGGAATTGTGATCATCGAGTACATTTAGTATATCAGTTTCTTTGGTATCCATTTTGAACATGTGATGTGGATATTAGAGTGTTGAAATTAATCACTTAGGATATAGGATGGATGCGCGAGAACCGATGACTAGGTACTCTAGCTTATATAACAGTTACATTTTTTCAGAAGTTCAGTAAGTCCGAGCACCTCACTTTGGAACACGTGCTGTAGCATGAAGTAATTAGATCACTGTCTGGTGTTTCTTAGTTAGACATTAGTATATAGCTAGCACTCTGCATATGACTTGGAGTAATCAGTAATCAACAACTCCAAGCCATCTTAGATTACAAACTCTTACTGTTCCACGTCTGCATAATTAATCCACGTGATCTAAATATCCAAGCCTAACAGCTCATCGCTTTATTAACTTTCCTCAAGTTCTAACATCGCCTTCCAAATTATATAATACGTAATAGATCTTAACACTCGCTGCAGGCTTAGCTTATGCAGCGCGTCCTTCGCCCCAAGGGAGGCAAATTGGTGACTATTGAAAATAATCTCACCGTGGACGTTAAACGCTTCATATTCAAATTCAAAATTCAAGTTCTAACAGTTCCAACGGGGGGGGGTGCTCGGACCTACCTCGCTCTCAAGATCCAGAATATTCCATTTATTTCCACGCTACCAGAATATTCTAGTAATTACCAAATTAGGTAGTGCAGAAGGAAGGAATTACATTGAAGCATAAATAAGGCTATTCCAAGTAATGTCATGAACCATGCCACTAATGCCTGCGATGACAAAACGTTTAAGGAAAAGTGGAGACAAAATTCTCAGCGTAAGCAAGTGTTCCTACTGATAAGAAACCGATAAGAAAAGCGCCGAACTCTGACTTTTTCGGTAGGGAACCAATGATACTGCCAGATGAATGATCACATAATAATTGTGGCGTTTATCGGCTACACTAAATCGTGTAGTGATGTAGCGAACGAAAAACTTTTCAACGATTCTCACATTAAGCTTTCATCATTTTCATTTTTCTTTAACATCTTACAGTCAATTACTTCTCAGTCATCTTACCCTAGATCACTTCTTATAAATTATCTAATTTTTTTAACTCTTTAACCACAGTCTAACTTTTCAAAATATGTCTTCCATTTATTGCTCTAAGTGCTAAACTAATTGGTTGTCCGATTTGTTTACTTATCCCTCTTGACCTTACAAAACATGCAGTAATTGTCGTTCTCGGGAAGCATCTCGACGTCGACATCAACGTACGATTTTCCAAGCCCAGCCGGTCTCTGAATCATTGAGACCAAACTATGGTTAGTTATGACTTTAAAGTCACGCTTGGATTAGGTAATGAGTAAAATACATATCAACTATGGTGCAGACAACATTGAAGTTATCGCCGAGGAATCACCTCTCATTACCAAAATGGTCAATTACGAATGAGAATTCTAACTTTCTTTTACCCCAATTTGAAAATAGAGAGTTCCGTTCTCATTTTGAAGCTCAAAGTATAATCCAAAATGACGAAGAAGTAGAGGGTCAGTTCAGTCTGGGGCTGAAAGCCGACTTTTGTTACTTAACACTGACGCCTTTGAAAAAACAGAATCTTTATTAATGCGAGATTGTCAAGCTTTGGCAGAAGAAGAACCGGTCTTAATTTTGTCCCATTCTGACACATAAGAATATGTCACACATATGCAAGCGCGTGAAGCTTTACCGGATGATCATGATGAAATTTTAGAAATTGAGTCTAGAGCACAACTTGGTATGATTAATCAAGGTACTAATAAACTTGCTGAACTTCTTTTAGAGCAATTTATTTAATTTGATCATAGTCCTAACGATGAGAATTTCGATGGCGAAAATGAAGGTCAGTAATGAAGTCTATCGCTATGGCACTAATGCCTGACGGAAGTCTAGAACAAGTCCCAAATAACGATGGCATAGGCAATCAGGTAAATGAAGTTACTATCGAAGATAAGCTTGGTTCACATAGATAAACGATACTCAGTCTCTCATATTATTCCAGGAGCTACATCTGGTGGAAATGAAAACGTCACGCTTGAACAACCAGTTGCAGAAACTATATTTCCGTTGTTTCATGCGTATTATAAACTCAATGACGGATAACGAATCATATTGCAGTGCCGCGACGATTACCTTACTGGCTTTCTCCGCTTCCAGCTAACAGTCCGACACCTGCTGCATATGTAAGTACATACAATAGGAACATGCCAGCTCACCATTTAGGATCATGTACAAGTGTTTGCCCATCATGTCATGCACTTCACTAGATCCAGTAACTTGTAAAGTCTTCATCAGTTGCCCATCCACGCTATCAGACATGTTATAAAGAGGGTCGGGTCGTCCTTTATGAAATACCAGAAGCTTCAGCATACTTGCAACATTTCTGGACGTCACATAACCGACTTGCAAAGTCATTCCGTTCAAACTCTCGCTCCTACAATCGGGCCTTTGCTTTCACCTCCTTTAATTATACGCCGGATAGGAGATTAGCTGAGAACGGAATCAGTGGTGGAATTCGAAGTTTTTCGATTCATGGGCAAATTTACCATCAAACTGAGGCCGCTTTACGAGAGGGGACTGTACCAAGATACGCCCAATTATATTTCGTAGATCCAGAAAGAGCAGTGGATGCTCGGACGGAGCAGAATAACTTGGACCAGGATGTTGTTCGGGAACTAACTTTACTAATGGAACAGACAAACCCATTCGTAGAGTACTACCATACTGCACTACGCTCTCTCTAGGAGTCCGAACGAGAGGGCTCTTTGCGGGTAGTTCTAAACCCGGAGTTTCGAATATCCTGAAGGCGCATACAGATCGACGCCGCTACAATCTACCAACGGCAAGTGAAGTTGCCATTGTTATTCCGGATGATGTTGATAGGAACACAAGAGATGTGATCCTCTTTGCACGAAATAGCGATAGAACGCTCTCGGAAAGATTCGAGTTTATTCCTCGAAATCATCCGGCCTACCTTCCTTTACACTATGTTCTTTTCTATCCTCATGGCAACCCAGGATGTCACTGGTCGATTCCTCTTCAGAATCAGAGGGTACAAGGTGATGCAGAAGAGTTACAGGATGGTACTAGACGTGGCTGTGTATCGGCAAGGAAATTTTATAGATACCATATCTTCTCGCGACAGGACCCCGAAACTCTGACCACTAAATTTAATGCCTTGATTCACGGTGAAAAATTATTTCAGCAACTTTGCTGCGACATGTATGCTACTGTGGATGATAATGTCTTAAACAGGCACCATTAAAATCAAGCTACAATTCTATCCGATCTCTATTCCGGTGTGATTGATGCCTTACGATCTGATAGTGGTACTCAAATTGGTGAACCTGTGATTTTGGCATCTTCATATATTGGTGGTGATAGGCACATGACTAAGTGCTTTCAAGTATGTACCAATTTCGACTTAGTGCTTTTGTATTCTGTAAATCTGATAACTTAGCTTTAAATTGTTAGCTAAGTGGCTACATAGTTTGTCATGATTTCTAACTGCTCAAAATAACCCATCAGCGCTGTCCTGTCCTATAAGATTCAGAAACATATCGGCTAACCTATTTAGAATGCCATAGCGGTAACCCGGGCAATAGGTAATCTTTCGCTCTTCCTAACATTCACGGCAAACCCATCATGGCCACAAATTCTGGAAAACTTAGAACATTATCATACATCCGATACGCGACCAGATTTGATCGCAAAGGTATTCAAGCTCAAGCTTGACCAATATTCTACATCATAATAAGGAGGGAAATGTTTGTGGTACCACAATTGGATCTAAATTATCAACTAAGTATCAAAAGAGAGGTCTCCCACATGGCCATCTTCTACTTTTCTTACACCCTGACTGTGTACCGCGTACTCCGGAACAAGTAGATCAGTTAGTTCGAGCACAGATATCAACAGATGACCCAGCTCTCGCTGCTATTGTTAAAAGTCAACTAACCCACGGTCCTTGTGGCCCTGAGTTCCCTAATGCGCCATGCATGCGAGATGGAAAATGCTCAAAGGGTTATCCAAAAAGATGGTGTGAGGCCACTGTGATGAGGGAAAATTCGTATCCGGAATATGCCAAACTAGATAACGATGTGAGATGGGGCACAGAACGTTTCAAGTTTGACAACCGTTAGGTCGTCCCATAGAATCCACACTTAACCAAAAAGTATGGCGCACATATAAATGTGGAAGTGGCGTGTGGGATACGTGCCATCAAGTACCTTGCAAAATATAATTATAAGGGATCGGACAGAGCAACTCTTGCGGTGCCTGAAGTGCACAATGAAATCGATATGACTCTTCAGGGTCGATAAATTGGACCAGTGCAGGCTATTTGGCGACTCGTGGGCTATACTACTCTTGAGGAAAAGCCAGCGGTAATGCAGTTATTTTACCATCTGGAAGGGCGGAGTCGTGTAGCTTTTTTTCGAGTTATGACACGAGAGCAAATAGCAACGGCTGTAGAAAGCCAAAGCTCAGTATTTACAGATTGGATGAGATATAATGCTGCAAACACGGACGGCCGTGATTTGTTTTATATTGATTTTTCGATGCACTACACTTATGTTAAAAACAGGTAAGTTATAACGCAGCGAAATCTAAAACTCACATTTCATTTAAAGTCGATACTTCAATTTACTTTACTCACACTAAGAACAGGGGGTGGCATATAAGAAAGAAGGGCCATACAATTGGAAGGCTTCCTGTAACTGTGCCTCGACAAGGAGAGCACTTATACCTTAGAATTCTTCTCATTGTTAAGCGAGGGGCGACATCCTACAAAGATCTCTACACGGTCAATGGTGTAAATTATTAGACACCATCTGCTGCATGTCGGGCCTTGGGTCTCATTTTTGATAATTCGGAATGGATCTCATTATTTAATAAGATTAAAGATTCAACATCAGCTGCTTCCCTCCGAAAGCAATTTGGAGTCATCTTTGCGAACTCTGAAGTCCTGGATTCTCAAAGTATCTGGGATCGCTTTAGGGAAGCATTTTCTGATGATTGTTTATTTCGGATCTCAAGCCTTGGAAGGGACTTGGATGCACCACCTTTGGAATGGTCGGAGGAGGAGAAGAGGTACGATTATGCACTATGGTTACCTGGGGATGTGCTGCAGGACTTGGGGTTGGATTGGGCAACAGCAAGATCGTTCAAGTATCGCCACAGTTGGATTGTTAGAGAGCGAAATGCTTCTACAAAAATAAAGGAAATCACATCAAAAAGCTAGATGATAAAGCAATCAAAGGTATTTTAGTAGGCTATAACGATGCATTATATAAGGTCTATACCTTAGAACTCAAGAAATGCATTTGGGTACGTGATATACATGTAATGGAGAATAAATTCATCAATTGGGATATAACTTCTAGTACAGTCGAAACTGAACAAACGATTATACCGATAGATATCAGACAACAAATTGACAAATCTAACTCAGGACCTAACAACGTACATGACTATCAACTAGACATTGAAAATAATACAACTTTAGATGAAGATAATACACCAAATAACATCAATTTTGATGATGACGAAATCGATGAGCTTGCCCAAGATTACTCTCGAAATTTTATATCAGCAGCTAATCAATCTCATAAACTAGAAAAATCATTTAGTACACGCACGACGAGTCGAGATGCTGTACATAATAATGATGATCCTACTACGGAAGCTCTAGACTTTGATCAAGAAATGGAACGACAAATTTTTTCGAATTCCATTACTCTGTTTTTATCCGGCCGGCGTGATGCATATGATACTATTATGCACACAATGAATAATGGCTTAAAGCCAAAAATACTTATTTTGTAAGGCCCCGCTGGTACGGGTAAGACCTTTCTATATAAGACTCTTTGCAGTCAATTCTGCTCCGAGGGGAAGATTGTGCTTTGTGTGGCATCATCTGGGATCGCGGTACTTTTGCTACCAAATGGTAGAACGGCACACTCACTTTTTAAAATTCCAAAAGCATGCACCGAGGACTCAGTCTGTCGTATTCCTGCACTGAGTCAACTGGCTAATCTTCTTCGCCGAACTGCCCTCATCATTTGGAATGAGGTAACTATGCAATCAAAGCATAACTTTCGTGCGGTGGATATGGTCTTGCGAGATCTTTGTGATGGGAATGAATTTTTTGGAGGAATTCCTGTGTTGTTGGGTGGTGACTTCGATCAGATTTTGCCGGTCGTACTAAGGGGTCGAAGGGAGCAAGTTGTTATGTTTGCATTAGATCTTGGACAGGGTGGTCTTCGGACAAGCCGCTTTATTAGAACGCCTCGGCGGGCGATGGTCTGTAAGTTGGTGCAACCAGTACCAGATATTAAGTCATTTATCCATCAAAATTCCTGAATATATTTAAAACAATATCTCAATTTCCTCAGGTGCTTCGCTTCTTTCATTGTTTAAAATTTATGTATTTAATAAAGATCCATAATCTCTATTTTAATTGTAAAAAAGCTTTACTTTCAATTATTACTCAACTACCCCATTGGTGCACCACCTAGGAGACGCTCCTCGGTGCCCGAGGAGCAGGCCAAATTCTAGTTCTTAAATATTAAAAAATCTGAAGAGCCATTCAAGTTTGACCAAGCAGTTGGTTCATCATCCCTAGATAGTTCTGGAACGACAATACTTAAATTTGGAAATATAAAACTTAAACTTCATGATACAATTTACTCTCCAACATCAATTTGTAACATTGTATCTGTAAGAAGATTGGAAAGAATCTCGAATATCATATCTAACTATGAAAAAATGGTTCTAATTAAACGTCACTCACGTGAGCATTATGAAGTAATAGCCAACCTCATCCGAGTAAATGTTAACTATTAAGCTCCCATCATTGACTCACCTCGTCAATCCCAAATTATAGCAGCACCTGGGGTCGCCACTTTCCATAACAACAAGTGCCCAGCGATGGCACAAACGTCTGGGTCACACATGTTAGACTATATTAAAAAGGACTGCACTAACCTGAAAAGGACTTGAGGCGATTGACCTCAACGATCTAACAACCTGCGAGGCCTGCCATCTCAGCAAGGCTCAAAGATTTTTTCCAAGAGAGCCGAGACCAACTCTCAATCAGCCACTGGATGAAATTCATGTCGATACAGTGGGAAAGGTCCCAGCTGCAATAAACGGTCACAAATATGTAGTCATTATCACTGACGCAAGAACACGAATGCGCTGGTGCATTACAACTAAAACTAAAGATCAAACTGCGCCGCAATTGATATAATGGATCAAAACTCAAGAGCACCAGTATGGTAAGATAGTGCGAGTAATTTTTAAAGATGGAGGTACTGAATTTACCCGTATTAAAGCCTTCTGCGATCAACACGGCATCGGCACCGACCTATCAGCCCCATTTACGCCGGAGCAAAATGGAATCGTAGAATCTGTTAATAAGGTTGTACTTGTAAAAGCCCGATCGGTGCTAATAGATACCTGCATGCCAGCCTTCTACTGGCCATGGGCAGTCGGATATTTGTGCTTCATTATTAACACACTATATAATATCCGAACGAAGAAAACTCCACTGATTGATTTCATGCAAGGTTTAAACCAACTACATACTGGTAAAGTGGATTTATCCCACGTTCCACGCTTTGGTTGTAGGGCCTATAAATTTATTGATCCAAAACCTTGAAAATTCGTTGCAAGAGCTCATAAAGGATGGTTTCTCGACTTCCAAAAAAATACTAGCAAAATCTTCATTTTTCATCCCCACAAGACAAACTTGCATAGGCGGAAATGGATAGAAAGTTTCACTCCCTACGCATCTTTCAATGAGGATGTAATATTTGGGGATGATCTGAGCCCCACTGTCCAGAAAAACACACTCAGTTATTTGACTAAAAATTAATCGTTTCTTATAAATATCGAACCATCTTAGAATATAACGTCCGATAGTGCCATGAACCAACAATCCAGAGGAGAGCATATACCACCTCCTCCACCAGCTGAGCACATGGGAGAGCATATACCACCAACTGAAAACAATAGAGAACATTTATCACCTCCACTAACTAACTACAATGACAATATCTTAACTTCCCTTCAGCCACAAAGCATATTAAATAATCCAGATCCAAAAAGCTAAGGCCTAGCTCAGAATCATGACTCAATAAACGATTTGAGTGACACGGAATCCTTCTTCTCTGAAAAAAAGAAGATGAGGGGGAGCCCTCATTACCATTCACAAGATCTATGAAAACGAACCTAAAGAATTACAACTATCATCATCAGCATCATCATCATCATCATCTGATCAAAACACGCATGAAGAGAAAGAATCATCATCATTAGTTAGATTAACTGATAAAAATAAGTATGAAACTGAGGTATATAATAAAGTCATGACCGGATGGGATCCAGTCCCTCCTGTGGCAGGGCAAAAACATGCACGCTCTCCAGAACAGCAAACAATAAGAACAAAGCGTGGTAGAGAAGTCACACGGCATAATTATAAGCGACTACATCACGGAAGGTCTGCACTATCATTAATTGACCCCAAATCATGGAATGAAGCAATGACCTCACCAGAAGCCAAGCAATGGAAAGCCGCTGCAAATGATGAATTCCGATCGTTAATAAACAAAAGAGCAAGGAAAATAATTAAAAAATCTTATCTTCCCAAAGATAGGAAACCCATGAAATCCAAGTGGGTGTTTAAAAAGAAGTTCCATGCAGATGGTAGCGTCAAAAGATGAGAAGCTCGCTGCACAGTAAAGGGGTATACGCAACGTAAGGGTATCGATTTTCAAGAGATATTTGCACCAACGCCAAGAGCCTAGACTGGTCGGATTCTACTGGCTCTATCACATCAATTTGACTGGTACAGAAAACAGGGCGATGTTCCTACAGTCACTAGTTTACCGTTTGCTTCGGACTTAGGAACGGGTGTCCACTGGTTGTTACGAATCATATTGTTGAATTCAGTATCCATAGCTTGTAAAAGGGCAAATGAAAAATCGAACAAGCACGAAAGCAATGCCTAAAATAAGTTATATTTATCAATGGTTCTATAAAGTTGGTAACAACTGTGACTATATACACGAAAGGAAGGTGAATGGTGATTCTGTCTGAGAATAATATTCCTAATTGGGATGTAGTGATCCAGCAAGTTCATTTATTTATTTATTTATTTTTCGTTTAACGTCTACGGAAAAACCACCTTCTGATGGTCGCCTATAAGCCTCCCTAAGGGCGAAAGACGCGCCAAATTATTCCAGGGAATAATGGCGTCTCACAGAGTTTAACTCTCTTACTCACTTCTAATGGAAGGGCTGTACCTTAGCCTCATCCGAGTGTATTCTACACTAGTAATAGCTAATTCTAATTCTGAAACTAATATTTTTTTTTTTTTTAAAATACTTTAAATGTCACAATCCCTCACCTTCACCTCAAGTCTCCTGTCCAAATGGACGCAAAGGCTAATGCCCCGCTTTCTGTTCCTAGCAACCAATC
>PEDP01000993.1:0-15017 GCA_002918395.1 Erysiphe pulchra | reverse complement strand
TTGTGCGCAGAACTCGATGAAGCTAAGGAACAGTGGTAGCTCTTCAGCACCATCAATTTGTTTACACGATCCTAGATTGTTGAGATCAAGAGGGCGGCTATTGGGAGCTCTGAAAAGAGATAGCACAGTCGGAATACGAGGATATGGCCAGCAAACTGAATCAAGTAATATCCATAACTTTCTAGCTTCCGAGCATGCAGTTATAGCCTCGGGTGATCAGTCTTGCAGGAGGCCAAGGATGCTGCATATGTCGATGGCTCGGATACGATTCCCGCACCGGTCCTAATCGACAACAAGCGATAACAGCGACGGCAGAGACAAAGGCAGTGGAGAGAGGAGGTTCAAACAGTATGTGTGGTGGATATTGGATGATATATGTGGATTTGAGTCTATACTTTCTCAACGGTAGGCAGTGTGTTAGCATTTGCCCCAAAATGATCGTTAGTGACTTTCGTCATAAAGACTCACGAAAAGCTTCTGTTAACAGGGACTCGTTCATACAAGGCCAAATTTTGACTTTTGCTGAGCAAGACTATCAAAACTTTATACAAAAAAGCTGGGACTTTACTCAATGTAAATGATCGGAAGTAAAATCCAGCATAGCCGGACCAATTAGATTGAGTGAGCTGATGTACTGGTTACTTTCTTTCGTTTATAAAGTGGCCAATGCTGATTGGAACTGACACTCTAGCCTGTCGCAGGCCCTAGTATCCACAAGGGGAGAGGCGGGCTAAACAACAGGGGAAAGGGTGTGAAGAACTTAATGTTTTTTTCCCATATTGAACATCATAATTTGATTCTGTAAAATAATATTGGTTTGTCGCACTGCTGCCCTCAATTCTCGCTGAACCCTCGCTCAGAAATTCATGTTTCGCATATTGATAATATCAAATGGGGAGGTAGGAATATGTGATAAGTGTCTCGATTGTACCCTGAATCGAGTTTTGTAAATATCTGCACCGACTACAAATCCGAGAGATGTAAAGAAGTTCGGTTGGAAGTGGAAGAAAGAAACCTAGCATGGCATGACCAATTCACTGATCAATTACATGTCTCTTTTCGTTCGTAGAGTGCTCAATTGTTCAATCGACTTCTTTCCAACTCATGTTTTACAATTATCTAAAAAGATACCACAACTACAGATGCTTAGGCCAGGTCCACATGGACTCGTCATATTAAGATGTTCTCTTCAATATGTTGGAGTCCTTTCTTTCCATCTTATTCACCTGGATGAATAAGGACGAGGTGTGATCAAGCGGATAGCTACAAACGGGGGTAAGTAGGTAGGTATATGCTAACCAAGCTAGAGAGAGCTAGACAGACAGAGCCGAGCCTAAAAGAAGACTACTAATTTATTTATTATTTTTTTGTCTAATACTTCATCACACGAAACAAGTAGAAAAGATTCTTTCTGTTTCTTTCTTTCTTTTTTCCCGCCAGAGTAGATTTCGTTTTGTTGTCTCGCAGTAATGATAATCCCTGTACTGAGATGTGATGAGTCTATTTTCGCTCGCTACATTTTTTATAATTCAGGATGACACTAAGTTTTGTGGGCACCACTGAGGAGAAAACTAAAAAGTCACTAGTTCCGGTATCGGTATGGGCATTACCCATTACCCAATCATCTGAGTTACACGTGACTTTTTTTAAGCAGCAACTACCCTAGTTTCTTAAACATTGGCTTCAAAACTTTTGTTCCTTAACTTGCCTCTAACAATTCGCAGACTTACCCAAATTATAATGACGAGAATGTAAAAATCAACTGCATAGTGAATTATCTCTTGCACCATCACAATAAAGGAGGGCACACGTAAAGTCCAATTATCAAAAGAAAAATATTTTCAAATATTTAGAAAATGTAAAGTTTGATTCATTTTAGTACTGAGGCTGGGGTTTTTAGTTTCTCTATGTCCTAGATTGATTGACATACCAAAAAACACATCCAGTAGTTTTTTTATTTATGATCATTTCGAGAGTTAGATCGTACATTATATTATACACAATGGGGCTATTACAATTTAGCCTTTATTTTTTGTTCATCGTAACTTTCATATAAAAATTAATATGTATTTAGTCTTTTCTATTATGATTTAGGCATTAACATCCTGCCACAATTTTTCCAATGAAACTTGAACTTCATAATAACTTTATCGTTTACCTAACCTATAAAAGTATGATACCAAGCATGAAGTCAAAGTTGGCTTTTTATAACCCTTCTGTGGTCGTATCGTATACAAATAAATAAAATAATCGTCAGGTCTAGTATTAAAAGGATTTATCGAGAAGAATTATAGTGTTCGTGGGGATATTTCTAGAGATTTGGGTCGGGAAATAGGATTGCTAAAGCTTTGAGCTGATTTATTCGTTATATTTTTCCGGGTGAGCTTAGCATAATGAAGCCCGCATGCATTACATAAAGTTCGGGCTCCATCCGGGCCACGGCGCCACTCTGGAGTCTCTGCTCTATTACAGCTGTGACATCTTCCGGGAGGAGCAGCTCTCTAGTACTTTGTTAGGCTTTCAACCAATTATAATGAATATATGATAATATTAAAACTTACCCCTCGACGCTTTTTGGCCTCTGATGTAAACCCATTACTCTTAGGTTCCTCTACATGACTCATGGTTGTGTCTTCATCATATTCTTTGGGTTGACCATTTACCTCTTGTGATCGTTGTTCTACTGTTGACCGCCCTTTTTGTTGATCGGCTTCGCTAATGATCCGTGTCAATTGCTCAAGACAGACATAGATTTTTTGTTGATGTTGTCTAATTTCTTTCAGAGAATCAATCGAAGGCATACGCTCTGTGAGCGCACTCGAAGAAAGTTGCCTATCTTGAGCAATCGCATTATAATGGGCAGACCATTCTTTGAGAGCACTACTTGCCATATTTATCTATACTTTATTAATCTTACTTTTTTTAATGCGCTGAACATACAACCTACTTCGGCAAGGTTGTTCTCGAAATCCCAAACATCTAAATTTCTCTTAATACCTCCCCGTATTTTGCAAGCTATGTCTGGCTTATCATTATCTCTTGGCTTTCTCCACATCTCAAAAGTTTCTTGATACTCCCTTGATGGTAACTCTGATTGTATGAAAGATGTTCCTTGATTTGAAGGCGGCATGGATGATGTTCTTGAAGAGTCATAATTGCGATTGCTTATGGAGTGATGTGAGTGCCCACTGAGCGGTCGCTCGCTTGCCTGTAGCTCACGTTCATATCTATTACCTTCGATGCGAGCTTTATATGAGTTCTGAGATGTTGGTGCAGGAACTGATGGATGTTGTAAAGTTTCTAGGAATGGTGTGTTCATTGGCTCAAGTGAGCGTGAAAAACTATGTCGTTGAGGATGAGCAGGATGTTGTGGAGGAGGTGGTTGTCCATTTGATGGAAATTTTGATTGTTCAGAAAGCGGATATGTCCTAGGGATCGTAGGAGTTTGGGAGGGAGCAAATTGTCGATCCTGCGATTGTGGTAACGAAGGCGGAACAGACTCTTCATCTTCATACTTAGATCTTAATGCTTCATGAATAGAAGGTAAGGATAATCGGGTTAAGGAAGCTTGAGAGTGTGTAGAATCATTGTGAGTTTTAGGTGGCCATCGAGAGTCGGTGTGTGTGATAAGATTGTGAAGTGAAGGTGATCGGCCAGCAAAGGCGGAAGATGCGACTTCATAACGGGAGGGAACATCAATTGGATATGAATAGGATGAGTTTACTGCCACCGCCGCCGCCATGTTATTTGGATGGTAAGAAAAATCACAGCTGCCTTTGTATGAGTCCCAGTTTACGATTGAGCGAATACCACTAAGCCATGAGACAAGAAAAAAGGTGAGCAATAAGTAAAAACATCAAGATTGAATCATGATAAAATATCGTCTCAACTAACCTTTGTCTTTGTGTACCATTCACGGTTTCCATTGCAGGAAGAATTTTTGGAATAGAAAAAGCTCGCTGCCTTCAATTAGCAAGAAATCAGGGTAGCTAGCACGTGCGGCAGACAAATATCGTGGTGCTCCAGATCCCGATTTGTGTATCCGTAACACTAGTTTACTCGGATTATCTGCAGCTATCCTCCCCTCCCCGCTACTCAGCTCAGCTTAGCTCACTGAAAGAGCCAGATGAGTGACGAGATGAAATACAGACGGGCGAAGGCGATGGTTGACCGATGAGATTTCTTTTCCAATATATATCTTCGATCTTTGATTTTTGGTTTGTTTTGTGTGTATGTATAATTTTTCTTATTCTGAGATTGGAGTGAGTGGACGAGCTGACCGACCATGGCAAGGCGGAATGCGTTGTTTACAGAGGAGATCGGGGGGAGGAGTACGCAGAGTGAAATACAGACAGACAGCGTGGATTCTGTGTTGTTTGTCGTAGGCGAGGCAGTACCATCAATAGGCTTCGCAGATGGCATGAACGTGGCCACCAGCTTTTGCTCGTCATGAAATCAGAGACTGTGCGGAACGCATGAAAAAAAAAAATGAAATTTCAGCATTCCAAATATGAGCATTGAAATTTCAAGGCGCCAAGGGGCAGGTTCAAGCTAGGTAGCTTGAATCTATCTTTGACAAGGCAAAAGGCCGACGATTAGATCTTCGACTCTAATCCTTCCCAATCCCTTCTTTTCTTTTCTTCGTGGAATTCCTCGATACGACGAGCTGAGCCAATCGCTTAAGTGTGGGGGAGGGGAAAGCGGCGGAGAGCGACAGGGAAGCTGCATCAGCTAGGGAAGCCAGATGAGATGCTTGTTGCGCTTCGCATTGAGACCCACGATCTCCATCTAATGGTCACCTGACTAGCCCGGAGAAGGGCCCGAAATAGCGGGGACTTCCCAGGAGATGCGATGCGCCTCTTCGCCGTCAGTCTTCACTAGGCTGCACAGTGTGTGGTAGTAGCTCTGGGTTGAAGTCACGGAGTGAAACAGCGAGGGAAAAGAAGAGACGTTTAGCTCCGATAGCAATGGGAGCAGAAAACTTCATATCGAGTGAGTGTGTGCAAAACAAAGAGGCTGGTAGACGCAAAAACGAGCCTTTGCCTTCCAAGATCTCAAACGCAAGTCAGATTCGATTACATAAGCCCTGTCAGTCAGCCAAAAGCCCCTGGAGGTGCTTTCATAGTCCGTCATACTTCTTCTTGGAGACGGCGGAGCAGTTTAGCGAGGTATATCCCTGCCCAAGCCAATTATCTCCATCCTAAGACCCACTCAAGGGTGTTTTAGAAGTATTAAGGATAGTGATAGTAAAACCCACCTGACACAGATCCCGGGAAATACCCCTGTAAACGTCGCAAATGCATAATTATTTACTTTTGAGTGAGCAGCAGCGCTTGAAAGAGATCTTGAGCATTAAAGAGCTGGATAGGGGTCAGTAAGTCCCACTTAATTGGCTGGAAATAAAATCTGACAACCCGAGCGCCACCTTTGGTTTATTTCCAAATTTGCAGGGATACATTTAGAGCTGTCTGTCTGTCTATCGGCTAGGCTGGCTGCAAGTGCAAGGCTCCGCCGGCGGAACAAGTCATTGAGATGAAAGTAAGGGCACGTGATGGTTCCAGAGGCTCTCGAGATCGCAGTTCATCATTCAATAGTGACAGATCTTATGATAGCAGCTAGACTAGATAGCAAATTAACTACCTGACATGCAAGTGTTATTAGTGATGATCGATATTGTGACTGCACATTGCATTAATCTAGGGACTCCATCCCTTCGACTCGCATCTACGATCAGTTGGCGGTACAATGTCATCTATCCTCACTCAGTTGCTACGATTGATGACAACAAACCTTTAACTTTCCCCTGCAACGTGTTCATACTCTGCTGCTTGCTTGCTTGCTTAGCATGTGTGGAACATGATATCTCAAGAAGAGAATGGCATAAAGTCCTAAAGCCATCCGCTGTCATAAGGTGCGTTCCTACTCGTGGCATGTTCTATGTTCTGTCCAGGTCAATTAATGTCTTTCAATGGTAGGTACCTAATCCCACCCACCCAACGGCCAATTAACCTCTCAGTGTTGCAGAAATATCAACCGACTCGCAGCGGCTTACTGGTCCGCCCACGTTGCCATGGATACCCGTGAGAAATTAAGTGGTCCAAAGGCCAGATGGGACAGGTTGGTTTCGATCGAGGGGCCAGGGGTTTGGGTGATTTTGATTTCTAGAAGACATCAGGAGAGAAATGAGGACAAAAAGCTTTTAGTGGAGGGGGTGGGGGGGGGGAAATGGTCCTAAGGCTGGGTCAGATCGATTGTTGTTCGGCACATTTATTTAATGACGAGGGTAAGGGGCTGGTTTGGGTCTCGGTGCACAGACCAAGTGCATCCAGGCTAGAAGTATGCACGGACTAGGATGTGGCTTCATAACAAGCCGATAGAAATGTGGCATTCCTAGAGCAACCAATAGCCTCGCACCCTCACACACACACACACACCACACACGCTTCCTTTTGTCTGTTGAAGCTAGCTGCAGTCGGGACACCCCTGTTATAGCGATCAATCACTATCTAACCGATTTAACAATTATACCGATAGTTAGCCTGTCATGATCTAATTTCACATATATATGCAGTACCACAGATAGAATTTCGGTTTTTCGTCGACCGAATGACATCGCTTTTATAACAGGGGTACGGCTGCAGCTATTTTCTATAATTGTCCTGAATACTTGTAACAACACCCATATCGATTCGGGATGAGTGTAGTAATAGATTAGAGTGGGTCTTGGCTGAGCTCAAATGGAGATAATTGGCTGTAGTAGGGATATTCCACGCTGAATTGCTTCACCGTCTTTAAGAAGTATTTAAGGCATTGGTAGTAACGTTGTACACGACTGGCTGCTTGCCCGGCCTTTTTTGCTTATTTCTATTTTTGGATGTTTCTTAGAAAATTCGAATTCTGTAAAACTTGCCAAATTCCCGTGGTAATAAACAGAAATCTTACAGATCAGTTACCATGTATCGATAAGATTCAAGGCTTATCAATACATGATCTGTATTGTAGTTTTTCAAGCGAGCAGCCCACGTTTTCTCTAGAAACGATTGTAGTGCACGCCGCATGTCATGATCAAATTTTACTCAAAAATTGAGTCTTAAACAAGCCAAAGCTCAAGGTACTAAGTATGCTTACTTCTTTTTTATTAAAAGTCCAATCAATAATGTTGCAGTTACTTCCTAGTTAAGCCTCATTTTCATGCAACGCTGAATTGTTGCAGCCCCTGTGAAATTGAAATTTCAATTTTACAGGGATTATTTGGTCAGTGAATGAAAGATGCTGCCTCGGAACTCGAGATCCGAAGTCCGATTTCGCATTGAGCCTGAAAAGCCTTTCAATGTGTTCTTGTTGAAGAGTCTAGAGTGAAAAATGCTTTGATGAAAAGCATTGTAAGAAGATCCAAGAAACGAGGTCAATTCATAACCATCGAAGGAGTATCGGATCAACAATGTAACGTAGAAAGGGAATTACTTCTTCAGAGACAGTTGTAAACGAATGAACTACTTTGGAATTCAACGTTTCACGGTCCTTTTCACAGTTTTTCATGAAATAACTTCCCCTGTAAGCCTCTATTATCGCTATCGCTATTGAAATCTTTCGGAAAGATTACTGAAAAGCCATCAAAGTTAAATGGCGAGGCAAATAACTCGACTCGGAACCGTTTCGATAAGGTTAGAATACATGTTACTCATGAGCAAGAATATTGTAACACTCATGTTCTCTAGCCAGTGGAAAAAAAAAACCATTTCACCTAGGAAAAGATCGTTGCTTTGCATTACATGGCAATAGATGAAGGATTTTTGGAAGACTTAGAGAAAGTTTGTCGACAGCCTCGAAAGTGTTGGCCTAGGAGTGCTAATTATGTTGAGCAAAATTGGCGAATATTTAGAGAAGTGTACGTAAATGTATGTATATCTCGACTATTTAAGGTTGTATGAATTTTCATCTACTTTACTTGTTAGATGTGCTAACGCAATTCTGAAGCGCTGGCTTCTATTTTCGTACTTGAAAGTCTTTCACTTTGTACCAAAATCCCAATTTCGGCTGATTCTGATCAATAATGCATTTGAGGTAGACGAAGAAAAAACAGATGCTTTCTATATTGAGTTGAGTATCAAGATCTGTAGTCAAACTTAATCGTCGGAAATCTCAAGCTATAAGTTAGCTATTTAGCGAAAGATTGTAAAGATCTGTATAAAATGAGGAATAAATAACGATTGTTGAACGGAGGCTTTTTGATATACATATGGCCCACATGGACTAGAAAAATATGTAAATAATCATTTGGTAATACTAATAAATGAAGACGAGTTAATTGGTCCTCGAGCTCCGGCAAGAAAATTTGTTTTAGCACAAAACTCAAACGTTGATGAAAGACTTGATTAAAATTTATGAGGAAAAAGAGTTAAGCCTTAACTTAGAATAAGAAAGAGGAAAACTATATCCTAAATTCTTTCATCACTACGGAATGTAGAGATCTAAACATGAGTACAGAATACCCTATGTCAAATTTTGACCATTGTAGGACTTAGGCTGACGACGAATTTAATCTGAAAGCTCTATACATTTTTAATGCTAGACAAAGTATCAGACAAAGAGCCGGAGTGCCACTCTCTCCCATTTAGACGCTTCAATAAAATTTGAATTGGCAGGGCTGGTTTTTGTTTTTTTTTCATTCGGAAGTAATCAAGAATCAAGCCACTGAAGTAGTAGCTCATCTATCCTTTGTGACAAGAGAAACGTATATAACCTTAAGTGCAGTCTTAGATAGATTTCTTTTGGCATAGTTGTTCAATCAATTGATATTCACGCATCAAGCTTTGTTCCCATCACAATAGAGTTCTTAAAGAGGAATTACAAAATGCTGTTAATGGATTCCACTCATAAAAAAAGTACGTGCGGACTCCTTCTATTAGTTGTTGCCGAGCAAATATCAATAAGCACCATTTCTTACGTTGCTTTCGTGTTTCTATCGAGCAAAATAGAGAATTTGTATAATTAGGCACTAAGAGAGCACTTGATATACATGTCAACCTACCTGCAGGTTGGGCTATTGTGACAGAAAGAGATTTGACTCTTATCAGGTACTAAATAATGTATTTTCTACAATCATTGACTCTTTGTGTATATGCATGTTAACATCAACGTGCTTGCTCACTGTAAACCAAAGCTTGACACAATGGAGGAATGAGAGGCATTCTATACAGTATGACAAAATATCTTAAATTTGACTTGCCAGAGGACTCTAGAAGTCGGCTGGAAGATAGATATTATGTACAACATCTCGAAATAGTAAAATATCTGGACAAGACATGGTTTCGCAAGTTTTGAGGCATAAATTAGACTTTTCTATGGATTTTTTTTCCTCGTTTTTTCTTTAGAAGTTACTCATCAACTACTGGCCTACCTTGTTGCCATAAAACATGGGAATGGATGCAAGTAACACCAAGAATTCTGAGACTTAAATAAATCCAAGCTCATTGGCGATTCAATATGCCAATAATTAAAGCTCCTACATCCTCTGATTCTGATCCATTGTTAAAGGTTCGGGACTCCTTTGCGCCTAAAGCTCGCGGTAAGCTTATTGGCCACATTTTCGAACCATCTTTTCCATCTCAATTAGCCTCCAAGTGACGTGATCCTCCTTTTTTGAGCCATTATATTTTACTCTGGGCGAGGTTTCACTGCCAAGAAGAGAGGAAGTTGCTATTCTTGGAAGTTTCAATACTAGAGGATGCTATACATAAAGGCATGATCAATTAAGAAGCAAAGAGTATGAGACGGGGCCGTGAGGGGGCAAGTTGAATTTCTTCTGACAATTGATAGAGGAGTCTTTCAAACTTGATAGGAAAATCTAAAAATTGTGTCCTCTCAGTTAGTGTAACTATGCTTTCAAAGTTAAAGTGCCATTTAAGGATTTAGCGACTAAATTTAGTGTGTAATATCAACATGTATTAACGTAGTTATTTTCGGGATTACTAAACGAAGGGCAGTTATGCAAACGTTTAACGTAAGTCATCCATTAAATTATGCCGCATAATATGATAGCCTCATTGCAAGGATACGTCAATCAGATAAACAATGGAAGGTAAAACTATAAATCCTATTTATTAGACAGCTACAACTGACACTAGAAAAAACTAAATATTTAGCTTTTCTAATTTTTCGTACAAATCAATTAACATAGTCTTTTAACATATAAACTCCCCTTATAGAAAATATTCTGCATATAGATACTCTGTCGTGATTGCGCACCGTCCGCTTGCTAGGAAACAAGACCATTGTCAATGAGGCTCAGACCTTCGTTTTTGATTTCGCACAAATTCGTGTGGGGCATTTTTGTGTACAAATTTTGAGCTTCCCGGTAGCGATTAATAATCAAAAAACCCACCTAAATCACCAGCACCACCTTTGAAGTCCAACATCACAGTTAGAAAATCACTTTTATGATCAATAATTTTAATCAGTATTGAGATATCAATTCTACATGTTGAAAAATTATTTCAGCGAAAAATGAGTATCTGGAGAATCGTGACGGGATTAAGAAAATCAGAAGTTTGTAAAAATTACATCGATAGTTTTATAGGCCTGTAAATACCGTTTATCAACATTTTTATAACCTGAAAAATTGACTACAAGAAAATGAATGTGGACGATACATTTTTAGAAATTTCTAGAAATTTATTTGACCAAATATTGATATTGATACAACAATTTATTATTATTAGGGAATCATTAAATTCTTACCCCCTTTCCTTATTTTCTTACGTCCCTGCCCTGCTCATTTGAATGACCATGCCCTGTCAGTACTAGGGTCTGCAGCAAGCTAGAGTTTGTAAACTCCAATCAGCACTAGAAAATTTAAACGAAAGTGACCAGGGTTTAGTTCCAACCAATAACGAGAGTCACTCACTAATGACTTGGGACAAATGCTAAAACATGCTAGACACAAATCCACATATACCGTTTAAATCTCTTCCGCCTCTGCTACCACTGTCTCTGCTGTTGTTACAATCCTTCGCGGTCGACGAGAAAAGATGCGGGAGTCGAGTTCGAGCTCTCTACAAATGCGGCATCTTCTTGGCCTCGTGCTAGACTAATCACCCTGGGTTTTAGCTGCATGCTCAAAGGCAGAAAATTCCTTATGAGTATTGCTTAGATCGGTTTGCTCAGTCTCAAATTATTAGTGAGTGACTCTCATAATTGGTTGGAACTAAAACCCTAGTCACTTTCGCTTATATAGTTCTTAATGCTGATTGGAGAGAGCAGTCGAGAGAATAGGGGGGGGGGATAGGAGAATCAGGAAAGGGGATGAGAATAATTTCATGTTTCCCTATTATTATTACTTAATAAACGCCAAGCACGCTCACGGGCTTCTTAAGCCCGGCCTCGAGGGGCATTTTGACGTGCCTGTATGGCCTAAGGCCACCAGGCATATCCTTTATTTCTCAAAAAACCTTACTACACTAACAGACCGAGGATCCCGAGGGATGTTGAGGTATTTATAACACCACTTCAATGCCAGACTAGCTAAGAGTTGGAAAATCATCTATTCTAGTCCTTATGATACAATAGTATAAGTCTGGATACGATTGAAATCTGGACACATTGCTAATTAATTATCACGTGAAAAGTTTAAATTCCCATTCCAGGAGAAATTTTCGTTCGAAAGAAGGTGAGAACTAAAGAAGCAGTAATAATTAAAAGGTCTTTGAAAAGCCTCTGATCACAATTCCCCTGACATATTATGACAGGCTTACAGTAAATTAAGACACCTTGCATAGCAAAACTTCAGGTCTGAGAATGATAGTAGAATTCATCATAAGTTCAGCCGCTTTCGCAAGGTGGCCAGGAGTTACATTATTGGATTTAGGAGAGCCACCCTAGAATTGAGTTATCCGGTTCTGAATACGTTTATATGACCATATAGCTCCTTAAGAGTCTGGGGCGTCTTGGAGGCCCGTTCCTGATCTACAGAAGGTGGCGTCTCTCGTTTGAGATCAACGTGAGAAAGGAAATAGTCACCAGATCTAAATGCTCACACTACTACTGTGACTTAGCCAAATTTCCAAGCTGGAGTTTCCCAGCCTTTAAAGAAATCAATGACACCGCCTTACACAGATTTAGAAGGGAGTCCCAGGACAACTCGGACTCTGTAAGGGCTTAGTCTTTAGATAAACGCATCAGGAATCGACACAAGTGTTATCAGCGTAGCTCTCCTAGCTCTATTAGTAAAACTCATAAACATTTGACAAAAGGGGCTAAATTAACAATGCATTCAGCTGTACTTGTTAGGGCCAAGAACTTCTATGAGAGGTTAACAGTGTTACGGGCTAGGCCCGATTGATTGTTCACTGGACTCCTAGCTATCACATAAGATAATTGGCAATGTCTACAAATGAACTAAATCATCTTCAGTTCAAGTAAGTTGGATCACTCGAGACGAGTGGATCCCAATTTAGGCAGACCACTCTGAACTTACTGGATCACTGAGATGGGTGCATCCCAATTAGGAATATAATTTTCTGATGGAATCAACATCAACATCCACTTTCCTTTTATACACATATATACAGACACAGTTCTTTCCTACTTATAGATTCATAGAAAAATGTAACTTATTTAAGCTACTGCTTGAGCGATTTGGCATTTGCCCTTTTACATACAGGGCTAAATATGGAGGAAGAGAAAGAAACATAGAGAAATTGCACAAGGTTGTAATCTAGCTATATAGGAAGGAGAAGAGCTTGCTCAAAATGGTCTAATAGAGGTAATTAAAAAGAAGCAATCAAAGATTTGAAGGGCTAAACAACCACGCCACGCCTTTGTGTTTATGCTAGTTCAGGGCATAGAACTTGTACTTGTCAGGGACGCCTAAAATCATTAAATCATTAAATTTAATTACTTATTAGTGTTGGATAATTGTTTGTTGTAGTTAGGGATTCATAGTATTGCATTTAACTCGCTTTTCCATTATTCTAGTAATAACATCAGATAACATTGAACAAAAAGTGTAGAATAAAAACTCTGACATAGTTTCTTCATATGTCCTAGCAAGAATTTTTTATTGAGCTTTACGAAAAGTGAAGATGCATGTATTTGGTGTATATCGACATCCTCGGTTCAAGAATTGAGAATTTTCAATTTGGTGACCTTGTTTCAAGTAATCCCGACAGTTCTACAACACCTCAAATTATTTTTTTCATGTATATGAATTTCTCTTTTTTATTATATAAAGACTACATAAATAGGTGATGCACTTCAATTACAGCAAATAGATTGAATTTTATTGGCAATAAGAATTAGAAACTGTTTAAGGTAGGCATGATGTAATTAATATTAGTTCTGTTAGACCATTGAATATTATTCCCCCCCCCGCTTTCAAAGTCTAAAAAAGCTGATCCTAAGCTAATTTCAGAAAATAGCAGGGGAGAAACTACGTTAGGGGAAAGGGAGGCTAAAAAAGCCTAATTCGGAGAGATGTCAGGGATATATTGAAGGTAATTACCGGTAGCGGCGGTTGGTTACCTTAAATTTTTTATTCCTCCAAGCGGCGTCGCGGTAACTACTAAAAGTGCCCATTGGTGTATAATGTAGGGAAAAGAAAAAAAACATGGTTCAAACCTTCCGTCATTGCGCATCCGCTAGGCCCCATAATTATTAGTAGTATTTGGAAAAAAAAAAAACAAAAAAAACACCAGAGAGGCTCTGTTTCGTTCGACATTATATTCTGTACGTATTTCTAAGGGCTGACCGAGTTTCTTTACTTTACCAATCCAACTACCTACCGTTAACTTATTGTTTAAGATTATTAGTTTGTACGTATGTATATAAGTAACTCAAAATTTATGAAAAGAAAGATGATAAAAAGGAATTATTTATATCACTAAATAGTAAGGTAAGTATTTCATTCATATATTATATAAATGCTATGAAGTTTAACAGATATATTTGAAAGGTGGTGATTCCAAAAAAATTTCTGAAGTTTTACTCCAGGTGGGTGTCGAACCCACGACTTTCGCATCTCTGATGAGATTGTCATATTGAACAGAATATCCCGTAATAATATAAGAACGACACGCTAACCACTCTGTGTACATGTTAGCCTTTAGTATTCTAAGGGCAGTGATCACATATAACTTACGCGTCACTGGAGTCGTTTCATGTAGTGGTTGAAAATTTTAGTTTAATTTAAAATATAAAGTTATTCATTTAGTGGCTGGCCACTAAATCCATTTAGCCCTTAAGGACAAACCTTATAGCTTAATGCAGCTGACCTAATCAATTATTTTCCACATTTCTTACTAAATATTCTAGATTCACCACCTCCAAGCTATCTCATAGAGCCGGCAAAGACGAACTCTTCACCTTCACGCGGTGCTGGTGTAAACGCCCAGTATGCTCTACATAACTGGGATAGCCAAGAAGAGTCGCATACGGATTGTATTCAGATCCTATATTGCCACCTCATTTTGAGAAAATTTACGCCATCTCGATCTTCACTATCAATGAGACACGACTCCACTTCACTTCTTTTTTTCTGCACTTTACGACTGTATCAAATTACCAATTCCTTACTAGAGCTAATTCGACACCTTGACGATCTCGTATGAATATTTCTCTGGCTATGGGCCTGTAATGCTATTAATAACCTGAAAGGAGGACAAGAGTTGCGGAGCATAAGGTTGGGGGGCATGATGGGTTACGTTATATGTATAGTATATGAAGTATTTTAAAACAGGCAATTCTTATGGAGAGATGGAAAGAAGGTTGTTGATAAATTGCGTAAACGGCACAGAGTTTCGGAGGAGTAGAGATCGAATTTTGACGATAGTTTGACGATTTTGAAGGAGCATCAACAAATAACGTCGACTACCCATTGCTCAAGACTGTCAAAATCTTCCAACTCACACAGTACACTAGTGGAACGGCACCAACCTACTTTGATCGGTTTTTAGCCCCTTGTGGTTTTTCCGGTCGACAAATTATCATCTTGGACCGACTTAGAGGAAGAAAAAGTCGGG
>PEDP01000992.1:0-15012 GCA_002918395.1 Erysiphe pulchra | reverse complement strand
ATTGTGTGAGATCTGAGCTCTTTTACTATTTTTCTTGCTGTCAAGATGTGGATCAGTGCTCGAAATCGAAATCTGGAGGCAAGCGTGATCGACGTCGAAGGGAAAGACTATCATGCCAAAGCAAATTAAAGTTAAAACTAGATCCAAAAGAACGTCTTTTATATGTAACACTTCAGCACAATTACCAAGCACCTTACTATGATATTCCATTATCTAATGAAGCTCTTTAGTTTATTAATTTGTGTTACCCGGGTCAGACACCGTTTGAGAAATTTCGCGATATACAATTATCTGATAACTCTAATGTTGATAAGATCGCCCAAAATCGGGTTTGTTATCAATTGCAGCGCGCTAACTCTAATATATGGCGGCGTGACACAGATCAATCTACTTCAGCTACGAAACTTATTTCCGAATCTGAAGATAGACATCAATATGAGATAGAAAGGTCGGGTAACTTACGTGGCCTGGCCATATATATTAATGGTACAATAAATGGTCTTGCAACTAAATCAAAAGAACTTGTAATAGATGCTACGTTCAGAGCGAATAATTCAGGTATTTTAACACCTAGTCAAAAAATAGTACATTTGACTGATGACATAGGAATGAGTCTATCCGCTTGTTCTAGCGGAGCTTGATGGGACGGGGTTCCCATTATGCTACCTCTTCTTAGGCATAGACACATCTATTCAAGAACGCAAATCCATGGCCGCAGGTGCAACAACTTGCATCCTAAGACAGTTTCTTCAGCCTCTCAAGGAAGTTGGTCTTGAGCCTAGTTTCTTCGGCTGTGATAAGGATAAAGCGGAGATATCAGCAACTCGACATGTTTGACCAAATACGAATATACAACTTTGTTTTTGGCATGCAAAAAGAGTTGTCCGAAAGAAGTTTCAGGAATCTGGGAAAAAATTGACTGAGAAGCATTACTTCCCTTAAAGAGCAAAAATCTTTGTACTTACACTAGAAATTTGTTGGGGCTTACACCCTATATGTCGGCCAGACGTTGACCATAGATACTGTCGGTGCCAATTTGTTGCCTCATCTTCTGAATTTGCGGACCTCGGAAGACTTGAGACTGCTACTGTAGCTGAGCGGGACACAGTAGTTCGGATGTTTTCCCGGCATTACAATATACACACAATGTTACCAGATCAAAATGGAACGTACCGAACAAGTCGGCAGATTCATCATGATTGCATTAACGAAGTGTATGTTTGGTGTTATTCCCGAAATTATTTTCGTCTGTGGGCCTACTTATTCATCAACTGGTATGCCCCAGAACAATGGGAATTATGGGCACGCTCCGCAAACCCTAATAATCTGCCAGTTTTAAACAACGGCCATGATTATTGAGTCTCATTGGAGAGGGATCAAGCACGACTACTTGTACCGGTTTAATTGTCCTTGAATAGATCTGGTTAGCTGGATCTTGATATCACGCGTTATGCCTCAAACATTGGAGCGTATGAAAGCAATCTTAAATAACGATCATCGAAAGGCTTCCGCTTCTTGGAGGAAATCATTCAAGCGAGAAAAGAAGCGCCTACAAAGCTACCAAGTAAAGCCTCAAAGTCTAACGAAGTACAATACAAATCCAGCTAAGTGGACATGTACTTGTGAAACATCCTACTGAGTCGCTTCTTTGTAAACATGTTTTAAGCTGCTATGAGAATGGAACAGATGCTGTGATTTTTTTTCGGGTGTTCGTCGCCAGAGATTTTGCCCGTTTTGGGTAGAGGAGCAGCTCGTTCTTCGCCCTCAATATTTGTCATTAGTAATCATGGTGTCTGAGGATACCGAAAATGAATCTGAGGCTAGCTCTAAAACAGAGGGACAAGAGCTCGAATGTATACAGGAAGAAGTAGAAGAATTGGAGGATTCTGATGATGAGACCAAGTTGGACCTTGATTCTTTTATATCATCACTTGATTCTCTCATGGAGCTAGTTCATGAGCAGAAAAAATGGCAATACCAAATTTCTTGAAAAATTTGCTGAAAGTAATAACATTACACTTTTCCAAGAAATTCAGCAACGAAAAAGACGAAGGACTATGCCAAAGACATGGCGTACAAATAAGCATTCTGCATCCAAGAACTATTGGTAGTCTTTTTTCAAGTTTCAGTGTTCGTCCGTCTTCACAACCTAGCTTCAAACAGCTTCTACGCCTGGCAGTAGCCACTGTGGAACCCGGTAGAATGTCTCGGCGGGCGCTGGTTTGTAAGTTGGCGACGTGGATCTTTTAGTAGGATTGCATTTTGCAAATAATTTCAATTGATGATATAATACTATACGTATAGTATTTTCAAAGACAAATTGAGTATACTATGATTCTGAATGAATAAATAAGTTAATTTAATTTCAAATTTATTCTTTAATGACCAGTTTTAAATAATAAATCATTGTCACAATTTTATGGACGTAGATTATGTAATCCTCACATGACCTGTTTTTTTCGAATGCACATTAAGGGACGTTCATAAATAGTCAGATAGCAACAGTAAAAAAACTTCATGCTTCTTGCTCAATAAAAGCCCAGTGGGAATAACTCGTCAGGAGGAAACCTCAGCCATTCATGATAAGGATCGTCAGGCCCACACTTTTAACCCTACGCAGATTTACGTAATTTAAACTTTCCTCGTTAGAATTAATTAGCAAAAACCACACCAAATTTCCATGATTATCAACTTTGAAGCACAACTTCACGCTCAATTAGTTATTTTTAAATTTTATACATGGTTTTGATGCTAGATCTAAATTTTAAAGAAGCAAAAAAAGACTGTTTAGGGAGTGATGAGGTAATAAATAAAATGAAGTGATTTTTCAAACAAGTTTAGAGACCTAAAACTACCATTTTTCAAACTTTTTCACAAGAAATTGAATTCGTGGTGAGAGATTGAATGAAATAAACATTTTATCTTCGGAATTTTAGTTGAACTAATATTGAATGTGATGTCGCCCTTTAAATTTAGTGATAATGAAAATTTGGTGTTTTTTGTGGGGTTTTTGCGTCGCAGTTATTAAAAGTAAAGATCTGAAGGCCCCTAATTTGTATTAGTTCCTGTCCCACTTCTCAAAATTTTTCCGTTTTAAGTTTCGCCAATGCTAGGGACAGCCCTAAGCTCATGAGTAAATACGGACAAGCGGTAATAATCATTTTCTTCCGATAAAAAATATCAATCGACAGGTAAAATTATTCCCACAATTTAAGTTCTTAAGATTTCATGTTGTTCCTTCCTTTCCCTAGAATTATCGATTTTACATTATCCAGAAAATGTAAATAGATGAAAGGTTATGCAAACCTAACTTCAAAATAAAAAAAATCTTTAGATATTTGTTGTCTAAAACTGAATAGACACTTTGCACGATGACTGGTATGTCACAGAAACAAAGTGATATTTCTGACGCGCTTGATCTTGCAGAAGTATGCGAAAATTTTCAAGAAGAAATACAGTTTGCCTTTTGTTTGGATGATGATGAATTTGAGGAATTAAAAATTCAGAACCTTAAATTTCTTGAGGCTAATACGACTAGCCGTAACTCTGTAAGCCAGGGAATTACAGAGAATGATGACTACCTGACTAAATTTTTCCCTGCGGAAGATGACAGAGTTTTTCGACAAACCATCCGAATGAGTAAAGATTCATTCAATAGGTTAGTGAAAGAGATAGAGGGCCATTCTATCTTCCAGAATAGGTCAAGTAACAAGCAGACCTCACCTATACATCAGATGATTGTCGCACTTGAACGGATGGGCTCAAAAGGAAACCCAGTTGGCCTTGCTCAGTCGCGGCGTATCTGGGATGTGAGTTATGGCACAGCAGTTTTATATACCAGACGAGTCATAACCGCCATTTTATCCCTGGGAGACAAGTTTTTACGCTGGCCAGATGAGAATAAACGAAAACAAATAGCAAATGTAATGGCTAGAGAGGGCTTGCCAGGCTGTGTTGGCTTTGTTAATGGGACTTGTATCCCACTCCGTCAAAAACCGGGGACGAACCCTGAAGCCTACTGGGATCGTTATGAGAGATATTCAATGAACGCACAAATAGTGTGTGATTGCGAAAATCGCATCATTTCAATGACGACTGGCTACCCAGGATCCATGCTGATGCCAATGTATTTGGGAGAATGAAGATTGTGAGAAATCCCAATAGATACTTTAATTCTGGACAATATCTCTTGGCAGGTAAGATTATCAACTTTACTTTATGATTGACAACATCATTAAATTATAATTTTTATTATTTGGTCAGACTCCACCTATGGACTCCGCCACACTGTTATTACACCTTTTAAAAGGCCAGCCGCAGCTATCCAAGTTAATCGTGAATTTAACGCTTGTCTGGCAAAGGCGCGTATTCGAAACGAGAAAACTATAGGAGTTCTGAAGGAGCGGTGGGCTTCTCTACAAGAATTACGCCTTAAATTTGACGGACCTGAGGATTTACCATATGTCGTAGATTGGATCTCGGCATGCTGTATTCTTCATAACGTCTTGAAGGATTTTGGTAAGTCTCATCTCTTAAGTAAGAAAAATACTAACTCTCTATTTAGGGGATAATTGGGAAGAGCAGGTCTCTCTCGATTTTGAAAACGACAGTAATGTCATAGAATCAATCGAGGTCCCGGCGACCGCAATTGAATACCGGAAAGCGATAAGAAAAATTTGCGTCGATAGAAATTACAAACTAGGTAAGTTACCGCTTAGATAGTTTTATTATTATGACAAATAAAAATTAAGAATCTTGGTACATCATCTTTGCTACTTAATATGACGCCATTTTTTGAATTATAGGCCCAATCTGATAAATTTTCTTTATACAATTGCAAGATTTTACGATAAAGCACTTTAATTACCAGAAAATCTATCGTAATTGGAAGCGGCAATTTCTAACACTTCCTGAGTGGCATCGCTCCTCATCAGATCCGTGAGCAACTCCATCTTTGAGTCTCAGTCTTTTTGTCATGGCTTCTATGTAAATTGATGTATAGTGAAACTTAAGAAGAGGTATTCCTGGATCGTCTTGAATTAATCTGACGTTGAAACTAAGCGAGCGACCTCTCAGGGGAAACGAGTTTTGTTTCCAAACGACTGAAGCACCGGAAGTTATCAGGTATCGGCGTACCAGGTATTTGTAATGTTTCAAACATCAATTGTTGATTGTATTATGATATCTTGTAGATTTTAAAGAAACTAGATTAGCCACCTCAGAGAACTCTTCCAGTTTTCTCAATTTTGTTATATTATTATCATTTATTTTTCGAGAAATACCATACCTTCTTCATTTGTCGAACTTATTTACTTACTAACCTTATTGGGTTTATCTCCTTCCCGGATCTTATCTTATTACTAAGTAGACTCATTATTCACTATACAATTCAACAAGCCAACAACAACAACACTACTTATTATATATGTTATTGAATCTATTCGGACCCCGAGCTATTACACCTTTAGTTTTTTTTCCCCTTACACTCTTCAATAGTCAATCCCGACTTTAAACTCTTTTGGCAATGAAAAGATTTCTTTCATATTCCTTCGAACCTTCTTCCATAACAAAAATTATGAAAAATTAAAAATAATAATAAATTTGAGCGCCTCACAAGCTGGTAATTAATTGTGTGTGATTGAATCCCGGAGATGAAAAAAATATATAGGCCGTGGGAGATAAGAGGATTATCAGATACACCTTAACAAGGTAACTAGAAACTAGCATCTTAAATCTCTATAAAAAAAATTGATACAACGAATTTCATTAGTTAGAAATAACGGAAATAATAGAGATAAAAAATATTGAGGGAAAAAAAAAAAGACGAGATTAATTTGAGATACATTTAGATATAATTAAAAAAAGGTGGTTACTGAACTGATAATTCGGGGCCAAATTCCCTTTATTTGTTATTTTAGCTCCCCCTTGGGATATTTATTTATTATTCATTTGATTTGATTTCAATTAACCCGATCAGGCACCCTATGGGTCCATGCAGGTGACTATCTACTACATAATTTACAAGGGGGAAACCTTTAAGTAAGAACCCCCTTAACCTGTCGGTTTTCTATCTATTAAATTCCCATATTTCCTTCAGGAAGTGCATTTACACTGTACATCCAGTGTGAGATCCATCCTAACCTTTTCCTGCTCGTATCATCTGATCTTTTTTACGAAGTATCTCGTCTTCTCTAACGAGTCGGAATTGTTTTATCCAACCCTCGTGCAGAATCCACTGTGTGATTCTAGCCACATCTTCTGGGCTATTCATCATGGCTTTATAGGACCTGTCTTTCGCCCTTCGCAGCACCTCCCTCTCCCCTTCGCCCATTGAGGGCATGCCAATATCATGTGCTTGGCATTTTGGGATGGATATCCACACTGGCATTTTGGATTTTCAACTCCTGGTACTCTTCTCCGGTGCAAATAAGAGTTGAGTCCGAGATGTTCACTTCTTATCTGGATAGCGATGCTACTCTGGGCCCGCTTGAGGTTAAGGTGAATGTTAGATGGCGTACCTTTCTGACTTAGTCTTTTTCGGCCTGTTCTTTCATCAATGATTATTTTTGCTGCCTGCCAAGACTCAGGATCTGCTGGCGCACGATGGCCTGGGTTATGCGTCCTCTTTTGGTGTGTCCAAGAGCTTTCCCACTCTTGATAGGCTGCTATTTTTCCAGCCTCTTTTTGCTTCCCTCGATTCTGTTCGTTTTTGCAAATTTTATTCCATTCTGCTACGTCTTTGCCTTTGTTACTTACATAATTGTTATCTTTTCTCCGGACCAGACGTTTTGCTTTTTTGTGAGCAGTTAGTATTGTCTGATGAACTCGTAGTTTCTTAGATATTCCGGCGTACTGGACCCTTCTTTATTTGAGATAGAGTTCTATTGGGAGCACCGAGCATTCGTGCTCTAACACTCTGCTACTAGTTAAGTTGTATGCACTTGTAACAAGTTTTAAGCATTTTCTTTGAATGCTTCGGAGGGGCTTCACTATTCTTTCTGGTATTTTTCCTGCTGGCCCAGCTTTTGCCCAGATCGGCGACCCGTACGTGAGGGCCGGTCTCACTATCGCGTTATATAGCAACCTGGATTTTTCGAATGTCGCTCCCCATGTTGACTGAGATAGTCTACTTATCGACTGTATCTGGTTGTTTGATCGTTGCTGAATTTGTTTTATATGAGCTCCCCAATTGAGTTTGGGATCGAAGTATATGCCAAGAACTCGAAGAGATGCCTGTGGTGATATCAGATGTTATTGTATGGAGATAGATGCTTGGAGATTGTGTCTCTTTCTTGCCTGTGTAAAGTGCATTAGTTGGTATTTTTCTGGTGCAAATCTTACCCCGTGCTTTTTTGCCCAGTCCACACAGATATCAATGAAGCTACGGACGTAATTGATTATCCAATTCGGAAAACCTTCGGTTCGAAGAACCCACAAAAGTCGCTCAACTAAAACATTGTCAAAGGCACCTATGTACAGGCAGAGCATGGACACTATGCAGTCCGGACTTACATTCCATGCAGTTTGAATTGTAGATGTTAAAAGCTCAAGAGCTGATATTGTTGACCTATTTTTACGTGCTCCCATTTGTGCCCATGGTAACATATTGTGTTCTTCTGCTGCCCTCATTATACGATTCGCAACTATTTTCTCGACCAGTTTAGCCAATGAGTCCTCAAGAGCAATTGGTCGGTAGCTTGATGGTATGGAATAGTCCGGGCGCCTATCTTTTCGTAAAGCAACAGTGGTGGATTCCTTTAAGGAAGAGGGAATATTTCCATCGATAAGGAGATTAGTGATAGCTCGGGCGAGTTCGAGTTTCCATTCTGGCAGGAGAGCTTGGAGGATCTCATTTGGAATTTCGTCTGGTCCTGGGGCTTTACCCCGTGGAAGCTGTGATAGTATACATTCGACCTCTTCTAGTTTAACCTCAGTTGTGATAATTACTGATCGCTTGGGCCTTTGGTTTTCCTCTAAGTCACTAAGATCAGCCTCCAAATTCGATGGGAAGAACTTTTCCTGTAAAATAGATGCCTTTTGTTTATCGCAATTTATGGGAGTCTCCATAGTGTCTCTTCGCAAAGGTGGCAAGTGAGGAGGGCCTTGTTGGATATTGGAGCTCTTTTTTGACCATCTGGATAATCTCCAAAGACCTGTTTTATATTTATCCTCAGAATTGCTAGTAATATCGGCTATGCTTTTCCTCCAAGATAAGCGTCTTAAGCATCGCATCTCTTTTTTGAAATTCTTCTTCAATGACTTATACCTATAGTTATCGTGAGTAGACCCTGATTGAATTGCTAGTCTCTGTGCGCGCCGAGTTTCGTTAAGCAATCTAGATGCTTCGGGGGACCACTCAGGATTTGCAAATCTGCTGGGACGAGCCCTTGGGCAATGTAACTTAAGAGTTTTAGCTAGTGCGCTCTGAAGGGCCTCCAAGGGTGCTGCTGCTTTATCCCATACACTCTAATGTATGACTTCCTTCATCTTGTTAATGTCAGCTTTTGAGTGCGCATATCTCTTTGGTTCAAGATTTTGGATTCCTGAAATAAGCTTTATCTCTATAGGGATATGGTCCTGCCGAATGCACCAATCTTCTCGCGAAGAGCAGGATAAAATAGTTTCAAACATATCTGTGGTTATGAAGATGAGATCAATTACTGACTCCTGTAGCCTCCCATTACTCCCACATCTTTTGAACGTCGGAATTCCAGGAGGTGTTACTAAGGAAAGTCCATAGGCTGCAGTGGTGTTCAGGAGATCTTGAGCTCTAGTGTCTCTATGTGCGAGGGGTTCGCTCCATATTGGATAATGACAGTTGAAGTCACCGATTAGGATACAACAGGAGTCATTATCATTAATAGCCTCATATATTTGATTCCATCCTATTACCTGGAGACCGCTGGTGATCGGGTTATACACATTTACTACTTTTGTTTGGAGGTCTTCTAGTTTTATCATTATTTCTGCCACGAGATTAGAATGCCATTGATACGATCAACACTCTTCCTTAATCTATTTACTGACGAGGAATGCCACCTTCGTTTCTAGGGACGGGAGCATGCACAAGGTGTAGCCCCGAGGGCAGTACGTTCCCATCGTTATCTTGTTTACACTTGGTTCTTGAATTGCCACTTATATGTGTTCAGATGGATTGAGCATATCAAAAAAGGGACGTAAAATGCCATTATTACTTGAGCCGCAATTGAATTGTATAATCTTCACCTCTCTCATGTATAGTAGGATGTAATATTTGAGGCCTCTACTCCTTTGATACTTGGTCTAATGCTTCTTAATTGAGAACTTTTTTGTAAGAAGTTGAGGCGACTTGTAAGTGTTGGTGACGGGATAGGAATTTGTGAAACTGGTGGGACAATAGGAGCTGTAGACTCTTTTCTCGGTCTTCCTGGCCCTCTTTTAGTTTCAGGCTTTTTCCGAGATACTGTGGTGAATCCATCCTGATCTAAGTCTGCTAATGTAGAGATCCGAGGTGCGATCATTGTGGACTCGCGTCCTATCTCTGCAGTTTTGATTTGGTTCTCGTGCTTGGCTTTGGCAACCCCGTCTTTATAGATTTGGTATGTTTTACAAATAGCCTTTTGCCATGTCTTATGTTTTTCTCCACAATTACAACACAACGCTTTTTCCTTAGGACAATCCCTTGATTGATGAGGCCCAGCACACTCCCCGCATCTAGCTGACTTACTACAGACAGCTCGGGTGTGACCCCACTGGCTACAGTTGAAGCATTGGCGAGCCAGTGCCCTTGGAGTCTAGATCTCGGCCGAGTAGAGAATAGAGTCGAGCACGATACCGTTTCACAACTTTTCTCTGTATATCCTCTGATGGCAGACTAATTATAACTGACCCTCTTTTATGGCCTTTTCTTTCTGCTTGGGCTAGTTCCTTTCCGTCGTGGAGCCACTTTATCCGGGATATCTTGATATCCTGAATACGGGCTTTCGATGCATCCGTTATCGATTTTATAATGGCAGAATTATCGGCGTTTTTCCCCCCAATAATTTTAGTAGATAAGGGAACACCAGTGATTTCCAAGTGGAAGTCTTGCTGGAGTATTCTAAACTTGTCCAGTTGAGCCATTTTAAGCGCAGCATCCCTCTGAGTGGACGACTGAATAATTAATAAAGGAACATAAGCTCTTCCAACGGAAACGAGCCACCTACCACCCCCTATACCAATTACGATCGAAGAACACGGTAAAACCAGTCAAATGACGGTTTTAAAGCAGTAGAATTCTGCTATACTTTATAGGCAATGAAGAACATTACTCCACTTACTTCAACCCAGCAATTATCACTTATACGTATTGGTGTAAGTGCTGAACTGTGTGGATCTCTTTTGAACCGTTTTTGATGTACGTGACTGCTTGCAGACGAAAATTTATGCCACCATGAGATATAAACCGATCGAAGTAAGGGTTTAATTTAGTACGACATGACCACCTCGCTTCTTGTAACAACAGGACATCTAGTTGAAGCTCACACGCCTGAGCTAACGCGATGTCTTATATTGAGCTCGCTCTTCCCGCGTTGATTAAATAAATCAAATTGAGCAATGGGAGAAGTGGCGACCCTTAGGACATCTTTTACAAACGCGTGGCGTCAAACGTTTAAATTTTGATAGGTGCTGCTTGATGGCTAAAAGAAGTACTGTCTTCTTGAGGCTGGATAACCCTTGAAATTTTTATATCTCTTTATATTGTATTCGTGAGAGGCGCTATTACTATAGCTTTAGCTAAGCTTGAGTTACCACTTGGTATTTCCTATCGTCTGCTTTAGGTGGGTCTCGAATTGCTCTTTTGTTAGCAGTCCCGAGTGAGTAGGTAAGGAAGGAATTTTCGACTGTCTGATCTATAAATTCCTTCACAGTTTCTACATCTGGTGAGAGCTATACACTTGTTTTCAGTATGCATTATAGGCCCATAATTTCCGTATCAAGGCGCCCTAAAACAATTTCCTAGCGAGTGGTGACCATTACAATGATTGCAGAATTCTATGTGGTGTTCATATCAAAACTTCTAATTCCAGATTCATCAAACACGCAGAAGCCAGGACCGGGAACCTTTGTGAAAAAAGCCAACAATGTTCGATATAGAGCTTCATGATGGTTATGGCCATTATTTACCACAACTTCATAGACGCCAGCATGTGATAGACCGCGCCGTATATGATCTCACAAGAGTCGAATAAACAGTCTTTCGGCTTTTGAGTTCGAGTCTATTTGTTTTTTGTCTGTAGAAAGGCTGAGAGGTGTGACAAGTCTTGTAGTATGCACATTAGACACCATTAGTTCGACAGAATCTACGATTGCTCGAGATTTCATTTGCTTATTGTGAACCGATTTAACTCATAAATTTCCTTGCATCTGCAGCTTTTCTGGCATATTATGATTGATAGTTTTTATATTTTCTTGTATTAGGCTTGCAGTTGACGTCATAATTGGAACTGCGACCTGATTTACTTTCTTTCACGTATTTGATTTCAACACCTCTTTATCATCTTTAAGGCTAGACTTATTTAGAGATAACACCAATCGGGGTATACATCCACGACTGTAAACAGAGAAATTACTGATAGAAGCTACGATTGAATCTTCTTTGCAGTCTCTTTTTCATCCCCTTCGTGAAATTTGTAGGCAATGTTATCTTGGTTGCTAATGAAGCTAGGGCATATCATTAATGGGAAATGCCAAGCTGGTTCCTGCCGTTGACGCGCTGCGAAAATATCCGCAAGCGTTGATAGGAGATATGTTCAAGCTGTATCTTCATCGATCGATCGGCAGATAGTGGCAGAATCAACAGGATTTTAAGGTATCCTCTTGTAGGAAGGGACAGACTCTTGAATCTACCTGTTTGCTACCAGACTGTTAGGTGGAATTACTTTTTTGCAACGGAGATGACTGTGCGATTAGGGGAGAGGAAAAGGGAATAGGGAATAGGGGGGTGGTAGGTGGCTCGTTTCTGTTGGAAGAGCTTAATTTTCATTAAATCATTGATGCCATCGTTAATCTCGAATCTTACATTCGTTGTCTCTATTTTTCAGTATCATTAGATTTCCTAAATACAGGGTAACCATTAGAAGCAATAGTGTTCATAAATGGGTGGTCGGAGTTAAATTATATCTATCCATTTTTTAAGACGTTTCATAGTCCAGAACTAATAAAAACTAATCTACAGTTTTTTTGTATTGATCCTTTATATTTTAGCTATAATTTATATGCGACCATAATTAATTCGTATTATTGCAATTATAATAAAGTAATGATCCAATTAATCGACTTACGCTAGATGAATGAGGAACGCGCATTGTATCAAACACATCGAAACATCTTCTCCTCAACATCATTTCCAATATTAAAATTTCATTCAATTATCTCGTCAATTTGGTGTTAGTTGAACTCCTATATCCACAATGGTTTCCGAAGTATCCGTTTCAGAGTCGAGTCCTGAACTACAAGTAACTACTTCGCCCCAAGCACCAACAGTCGTTAGCGATACAGAAAGTGACGGAAATCAAGTATTAAAAACAGCAGCCATGAAAGCGAAAGAACGGATGGATCGATTCAGAGAATTACAAGCTCGTGCGAAAATAGGGTCACAGAAAAATCTAAAAGAGGTGACACTTGAATCACAACGACTAGCAACTGATCCAAACCTTATTGCTTCTCTAAATCGAAAGTCTGCAATAGCATCACATAATCTATTGAAATCCGATATCGAAGATGCCGGAGAAGATTTTGAGCGCAAACGTGCTTGGGATTGGACAATCGAGGAAAGTGAACGCTGGGATAAGCGCCTCAAAAAGAAAGAAGCACACCGGGATAACCAAGCTTTCCAAGATTATCGACAGGAGAGTTTGAAGGTTTACAAACGTCAAATAGGTAATTTGAAACTAGATATGGAACATTATGAAAAAGAGAAAATGGCTGCGGTGGAAAAAGCTGCTGCTAGTGGTGCTCTGGAGATCGTTGAGATTGAAAATGGAGAACTTGTTGCCATTGATAAAGATGGAACATTTTATTCTACTGCAGACTCGACCGGTTTCGTTGACCATAAACCACCTAAAGCTGCCATAGACAGATTGGTCAAAGACTTACAACAGGCAGAGGAAGTTCGTCTAAGAAAACGAAGAGATAGAATGGCACAAAATGGGGAGGATGGCGACGTAACATACATAAATGAAAAGAATAAACAGTTTAACCAGAAACTTTCGCGGTTTTACAATAAGGTATGTCTAAAATATAGTTTGAAGCATTAGAATTCTATAACTAACGTTTCTTCTTAAAGTACACTGTGGAAATACGAGACAGTTTTGAGCGAGGAACCACTATCTAATGTTGTAAGTTTTGTTTTGTTTATGTTTATAGACGAAAATACAAACTCAAAGTTTGCATGAGAGAATTTATAGCATTCCTTTTCGCCATGCCTTCTGAGCCAGTTCCTCTATTTCTTTTATTTCTACAGGCCCCTTAACGTTTTCATCGCTTAGAGCCTCAACGACGGCCTCCGCAACCACATCTGCATCTAAAGGCTTAGCACCAGCGGCCCCCATAATACCTGAAAATATACCGCCTGTAAGGCTATTAAAGGCAGTACCAGCAGTCGCCATTGCTGCAAGAGGGATGGTTAAAGTTCTTGATCTGTTGTACAAAAGACCTGGTCGAAAAAATATTGATCGCATCTTACAAAACTCACTAGAAATGGTACTTTCAGCTTCTCTTTTAGTTGTAATATACCTCTGAGGCAAAATAGGAGCACCTCCTACTGCACTTATATAGGCAAAAGTGGGAACACCGTTATTTGAAGCTTCTTGTGCCAAGGTTATAGCAGAATCACGGTTTATCAATTCATAAGTTAATCGGTTATCATTTTCTTGTGATTGTAAATCTTCATCTTTTCGACGTGTGAGGGGATTCTGCGAGCCCGATCCAGCAGCAGAAAAGGCTTCTTTCAAGCCTGTTATTGGAGATTCTCGTCCTGAAATAATCCCTTTATAGTCTGCCTCCAGCAATATGCCGAGACTATGTACGACATAATCGGCTTTTTTTAAAAGCGGCGAGTAGGTTGTTGGCTTGAGTATATCGGCTCGTTCCCAGTGTACCTCATGTGCCCAATTGGGTGGCGTCGCCGAGGAGGTAACAGAGGCCCATTTAGGCTCACCTGATCGACTTTGTTTCTACTAGTTAGCCTCATTTAAATTTACTCCTTAATTATCCTATCTGTTGTTCACAAAGATTTGGGAATTGAAAGGGGAGGAAATGTATATTATATTTCAGTTATAAAAAGCCTTACCTCAGTGAAGTGACGTCCCAGCCTCTTGCAACAGCGAATTTACAAATTCGGGACCCTAGAAACCCGTTTCCGCCACAAACGACGATTCTTATTGGAGCTGTAGTCATTTTAGAATCAGTCATGAAGTCAAAATAGAAGGATAGATCGTTTTTTCTCAGCACTGGGTCAACGTGAGTAATGTTATTTACTTGCAGCTTGCTATCCTATAGTCATCACTTTCCGAAGCACAGACCAGTAGACCAGGGATGAGGACTGACTGACATGTTGGCAATTGCTATTCTGCATCCCCTGCTAAGATAAGCCAATTAAATAACCGTATTTGGCATAGTGTAAATTTTTTTCTCGCTGATAAAGGTTTTTTGCACACAAATAATATTGTCTTGGCATCTGCATTCTTCAAACTTATTCACGAATGATACAATGGATCTATCGCAAGAATCTGAAGCTCTTTCGACGGAAATGAGCATCGAACTGCCCCCAATTCCCAATATTCCCCCAGTTCCCATTCCCCTTCCCTCTACCACTTCACCAACGCCACCGTCACTCTCTCAGTCACTTAACAACACTATAGCCAGCAGAAAAATCCTCAAGCCTGCTCTACCAACAAAACGTCCGCTACCTGAAAGGCCTCCTCACAATGACAAAAATAGTCCTGATGTCGCGAATGCTTCCTTCCTCGGGAACTTCCTCAATTCCCAGCG
>PEDP01000991.1:0-15041 GCA_002918395.1 Erysiphe pulchra | reverse complement strand
AATGGAAATGAAAATAAAGCTATTTATGAATCCAGCTCAACGAATGACGCGATTAACATGTTAATTTTCTCAATTCGTGATGCAGGGGGCCATAGGTTTTGGAAAATGAGTCATTGTGTGAGATCTGAGCTCGAAATCGAAATCTGGAGGTAAGCGTGATCGACGTCGAATGGAAAGATTTTCATGCCAAAAGCAAATTGAAGTTAAAACTAGATTCAAAAGAACGTCTTTTATGTGTAACACTTCAGCACAATTACCATGCACCATACTATGATATTCGATTGTCAAACGAGGCTCTTGAGTTTATTAATTCGCGTTGCGCGGGTCAGACAACGTCTGAGGTATTTCACGATATACAATTTTCTGATCTCTCTAATGTTGATAAGATCGCTCAACATCAGGTATATTATCAATGCCAGCGCGCTAACTCCAATATTTGGCGGCGTGACGTGGATCAATTTACTTCAGCCACGAAACTTCTTTCCGAATCTGAAGATAAACATCGATATGAGATATATAGGTCGGGTAACTTATGTGACCTAGCCATATTTGTTAATGGTACAATAAATTGTCTTGTAACTAAATCCAAAGAACTTGCAATAGATGCCACGTTCGGAATGAGTAATTCAGATATTTTAAAACCAAGTCAAACAAATAGCACAATTGACTGATGGCATAGAAATAAGTCTGTCCGCTTTTCTAGTGGAGCTTGATGGGACGGGGTTCCCATTATGCTACATCTTCTTTGGCAACGACACATCTAATCAAGAACGCAAATCCATGGCCGCAGGTGCAACAACTTGCATCCTAAGACAGTTTCTTCAGCCTCTCAAAGAAGTCGGCTTTGAGCCTAGTTTCTTCGGCTGTGATAAGGATAAAGCGGAGATACCAGCAATTCGACATTTTTGACCAAACACGAATATTCAACTTTGTTTTTGGCATTCAAAAAAAGCGGTCCGAAAGAAGCTTCAGGGATCTGGGAAAACATTGACTCAGAAGCATTACTTTCCTCAAAGAGCAAAAATCTTTGTACCTATACTGGAAATTTGTTTGGGCTCACGCCCTATATGTCGGTCAGGCGGTGACCATAGATACTGTCGGTGCCAGTGTGTTGCCTCATCTTCTGAATTTGCGGACCTCAGAAGACTTGAAACTGCTACTATAATTGAGCGAGACACAGTAATTCAGATGTTTTGCCGGCATTATAAAATGCACACAATGATACCAGACCAAGATGGAACGTACCAAAAAAGTCGGCAGATTCATCATGATTGCATTAACGAAGTGTATGCTTGGTATTTTTCCCGAAATTATTTTCGTCTTTGGGCCTACCTATTCATCAACTGGTGTGCCCCAGAACAATGGGAATTATGGACACGCTCCGCAAACCCTGATAGTCTGCTAATTTGAAAAACGACTATGATTATTGAGTCGCATTGGAGAAGGGACCAAGCACGACTACTTGCACTGGTTTAATTATCCTATGATAAATCTAGCTAGCTGGATCTTGACATTACGCGTTATGCCTCAAGTATTGGAGCGTATGAAAGCAATCTTAAATAAAATCATCGAAAGGCTACCGCTTCTTGGAGGAAATCATTCAAGCGAGAATGGAAAATCGATCAAGTAGAGTCTCAAAGTCTAACGAAGTACCATACAAATCCAGCTAAGTGGACCTGTGCTTGTGAAACATTTCTACTGAGTCGCTTCTTTCTTTGTATACATATTTTAACCTGCTATGAGAAGGTTACAGATGCTGTGAATTTTTTTCGGGTATTTGTCGCCAGAGATTTTGCCCGTTTTGGGTAGAGGAGCAGCTCGTTCTTCGCCCTCAATATTTGTCATTAGTAACCATGGTGTCTGAGGATACCGAAAATGAATCTGAGACTAGCTCTGATACAAAGGGACAAGAGCTCGAATGTATACAGGAAGAATTATATGAATTGGAGGATTCTGATGATGAGACCAAGTTGGACCTTGATTCTTTTATATCATCACTAGATTCTCTCATAGAACTAGTTCATGAGTAGAAAAAAATGTTAATAACAAATTTCTTGAAAAATTTACTGAAAGTAATGCTAAAAACATTACACTTTTCCAAGAAATTCAGCAGCGGAAAAGACGAAGGACTATGCCAAAGACATGGCCCACAAATAAGCATCCTGCATCCATGTACGATAAGTAGTATTTTTTCAAGTTTCAGCGCTCGTCTTTCTTCACAACCTAGTTCCAAACAGCTTCTACGCCTAGCAGTAGCCACTGTGTGAACCCGTTAGAATGTCTCGGCGTCCAGTTTTAAATAATAAATCATTGTCACAGTTTTATGGATGTAGCTTATGTTATCCTCACACGACCAGTTTTTTCCATGCACATTAATTGACGCTTAGTCATCGTGAGTTCTATATGAACTAGCTAGAATATCTTAGATCGTTACAGTAATGTGACCCTCTTAAACCAACTATCGCCTTCACGAACTTAAAACTTTCCTATGCCAATTAAAGCTGAAAACGTTTTAGCCGATTGACAACATCTTGAATTTGTTCCTTTTTCGGATCAAATTGCGTAAGATTGAAATTACTTAGCAGCCTATTTTAAACTTTCAGACACCTCTTCTTATCGTGCAGTCATAAAAATGGGCACTCGGTCATCTTCGAAACTCCAAACTTACGCTTTTTTGTGTTAGAAGGTTGTATTTCGGCGCCTCTGGAGCATCTAATTTCCATGAATCCAAACTGAAATGCAATTCTTGAAGGAGTCGTGTGATTAAATGCGTCTTTTGGCTGATGAATATCCATGAGGTAATGAATGAGCGGTTAATGCACAATCAACGTCGGTTTGGGCTACCGTGCGTGTAGTTCGGAAAACGTTGGAGCATCAAGCGAAAATAATTGTTGTTATTTATCGCTGTCAGAAATTTTATTGTTCTTGTTGAGAGTCTTTTTGTCAGATTCCATAGCTAGTATTTATTGCTATGTAAGATTTAAATTTATTAGATAGCTCATATCTATAGATATATATACCAATAGAATTACTTTTATGAATGTCAGAGTTGATGAACCATTTAAAGTGCAAGGTAAGTATCTACTTTTTAATTGAAAAATCATCGAAATTTTATCTTCAATGTATAAGTATTTTTGTCTGTTTAAATTTTTAAACGTTGATAATTGTGATTTGTAGGCTGAGTTACAACTAGTATTTCTTTGAAATGATGATTGTAGGAAACTGATGTATGTCAAGTGTTATTTATTTCTAATGTTACTTGTTACTACAGTAACATATTCAATTAGCCTAAAATGTGGGGCATATACACCCATATACCCCAGCAGTAGAGATGGCAAAGTTACATGAATTCGAGGTGAAATACAGTAATCTGTAATTTACATGATTTTAGTGATTTATAAAATACGTAATTCAAATCGACAGGGATAGTGATATAGGCTGAGGCTTCCATTGTTGCCGAGGAGATGGATGAGCTTTGTGATGGGACTTTTTTAAATAAACACCAATAGTTACTAACCTAATCCTACATCGTAACAGTTCAACCTACCTCAAATTATATGTTAAGTGATATGAAAAAATATTTAAATGAAGAGCGAAACCTATTACTAAATAATTAGCTAAGCTAGCTATGAAATTGAAAGATGTCACAGCAAACTCTGTACTTTCAGAACGAGCCTTATCAACAATGAATTTTCTCCAAAACAAGTTCCGTAATCAACAAACAGTTGATACTAAGGATAAACTATATTTTAATATTATCAACTCTAGGCCTTCACGTAGAGTTCAAAGCAAAAATGATTGGCAGCAGTGGGAGGAGAAGTTTTCTCAAGATAACACGGAGGACATTCTACTTAACTTGGAAGATGAGTAAATGAAGATGATGAATCAGGAAGAAATTTGCGATGAAGTTTAGGGTAGCAAAATGAAGGCGCGGGTCGGATGGTAAAGTGGTATACGTTCTGGGCCCTTCCCCCAAGTAGAGTCTGGGTAACCTGGGCACCTCCCCCATTCGAGATATGAGATGGTTGCTTCGAATCCAACCACATTTCGCGCGGTTGATATTTACAGGATGGCGAAGGCAAGTCTGGATAATCAGGGTTTGTAAAATTTTCCTTGGATGGATGTTAACGGATGATGAGGGCTCAGCAATTGTGAGGGAAAAGTGATTGTACTTCGTAGTAGCATTTACACATGGCATAAGTGTACCTAATAAAAAGTTGAATCATCTAATATGTAAATAAACTCTGCCATTGTGTCATAGTCTTAAGGCTGCACACACAGTAAATGGTTTAAAAAAAAACTACAAAAACTGAGTGAGTATAAATTATGTTGAGAACGGCGTATATTTTAGGCCAGTATTTTATACACCAACTAGCACTAAGACTAGTAGCGATTTTATCTTTGTAGCGAGGCTCTGCCCCACTGTTCACAATTTACCCATGCACCACTGTAGTAGCTCTGAACAACAATTAGAAAATCCCCCCGCCATAATTATTAAATTTTTCTTCTTACTTTCCCACTCACTGAACCTAACTTCTGAAGAAAAAAAGACGGAATTTTAAAAATTTATTTCTTGAATCAAAATTTTTTTTTTTCCAACAACTCCTTTTTTAAAAATATTTTCAAAAACTTTTAATCTTATAAAAAATTAAATATATATTTATATTTATATTTATAAATATATAAAAGATGTCGAGTATCAATAACAATAACAACAATAATGATAATCTGAATCACAAAAGGGATGATGATGATGATGATGCGTCAGGGGCAAAAACAACGCCTCTCACTTCGCAAGTTAGTATCTATCAGCATATGAAAGATTGGGGATGTAAGTTTTATTTTTTTTTACACATTATTGCCTTCTCTCTCTTCTCTCTTACCAGTGTTTTTTTTTATCAAATGTGTGGTCATGTTCATTTTAAAAAGATTAATATATATTTTGAAAAGAATCAGCAAAATTTTTGTTCGAGGAAGTTTTTTTTAAAAAAAGTTTTATTCATATATAAACATATTTTTTTTTTTAAAAAAAACCTTAATTTAAACTTAAATTTTTTTAATAATTTTTTGTAGGTTCTCCTTTGCCCCCAACGATCTTAGCGACATTCATCACTGCGTTACATTTTCGCCCTTTTCAACCTTTTCCTATGATCTTTCCTCCCATCTTACTCTTTACCTCATATTTGAATTTACAAGATCTCACCAAAGAATCTGCTGGTTTATCTGCTACTTGGTCCGGTTTGTATTTGCTCATGGTCAAACGGAGGAGTAGGAAGAATGTAAATGGTCTCTTTAATAGTAGGATCAGGAATCGATCTTTTACAGCAAGAGGCTTGACGAGGAGTTTAGCTATAGGATTGGCAGCAGTAAATTGTGTGAGTGGAGGTTTGACCTATTATGGATTTAGAGAAGATAATGAATAGTCAGCGATGTAAAATTTCCTAGATTTAAAATCATTAGAATTAATTTTCGGATGCTGTAATTTTGAGGTAACATAAAAGATGGGTGCTTGTCACTATCGACCAGAAAATAGTATTTAAAATTTAATGCGTCTGTTTGCACAAAATATTGAGGAAGCGAGTAATACTGAAAACATCAATTTATTTCTAAAGTATCTGCATCTTTCTAGCAGAATATCAAAGTAATCTTTTACATTTATTAAAATAGCTTTACCTAAGGCCAGCAAAGAATACACCTCTACCGAGAAATAACGGATAATACCAAGCCGTGAGTTTGCTCATACGGACCCCCAAAAAAGTAATCCTACAGTAAACTCTTGCCTGAAGAGTATCTTAATTTTACTAATGCTCTACCGTACCACTATGTACGGAAGCCAATATTTCTGGAGCAACGAAGAGTAGTAAAAACAATCATAAGTAGAAAAGAAAGAAACAGCATACGCCACGACTTCGGACGAATTATAGAAAATCTAGAATGAAGTCTAGATGATTTCATGGCGAAATGACCAAGAGTTGTCTTTTTGAAGTTGGCGATATACTCAATATCACAGTTTCGTTCTTTTGGCGCTGCGAAATCACGATATTCATGTAATATTTTTTTCAAGTCCCATCCTTGAACATGGCGTAGTACCGCAATAGTGCAGCCAGTACGATGCTTATCAAATGTCAGATATCTAGAATTGAAAACAATGATGAGAGACTCACTCTTCCTTGGTTACAATGAATCAAAATCGGATAATTGGAATAATCAAGTACAACACTCATGATCTGTCTCATCATGATTTCAGGTATTTCAACTTTTTTGGTTCCGGTCATGTCTAAGACTTTGTGGTTAATACCATTTTTTTTAACAAAACTCTGAAACTCAGAACTAAAGTCTTTCTTTACGAGAGAGCTATTATGATAAGCATAGAGCTCTGGGGGTTCCCTTTTGAATGCTTACAGAATGGTTTTCAAGTGAAGTTTTTGGAGATAAGGAAAGTCTTCAGTTTTCGGAAACCCACTGCGGAATACACCAGGAGTGACGATTCCAAAATTGTTTGGCCAGTAATCAGAGCTCACTGGAGAGAATAAGCTACTTTGTGGACTTGTTAGATCTATAAATGGTTAATTAATCGAACTTTTAATTGAAAATGTTAACAAACTACTTGGGCTATAAGCTAGATCTTCATCAGTTTGCGTAGTTTGACGGTCCTCCACCATTATATGAAGCTTTTTTTTAAGATCATGGCTGGGATCTCCACTAGGCAAGGCTATCATATCTATAGGGTAATTTTTTAAATTTTTTTCGGTTTTGATTTTTCCTAATTCGTCTACTGTAACTCCTAGATGCTGAGAATTTCCAGAGTCAGAGACTGTTTGTTCATTCTCATATGCAGTCCTCCTCGATATTTTTGCCCCGTTCATTTCTTTCGTCCAATTCCAGATTGTTCAGTTAAAAGGTAATTTCTAGATGTTCTAAAGGATGTTCTAAATTAAAATCAAAGTGCGAGTTCGAATGAATTGATACTCAGTTTATCAGTATAAAATGGCGGAGGAAGCTGAACACCCAGTGCTGGATAGAGAGTGATCAAATCATCTTGGTAGGTTTGGAGACAGTGCACCTTGGAAGGAGAGTCGAGGTTGTTTTTGTGAATTAGATTTTGAACAGAGTAGAATGGATGGATTAATAAAAGAAAGCTCGTTTTAATATCCAGTGGTCTAAACTAGTAGCTAGAATGTTTAGATCAAAGCCGCTTAAAGAATATCCAACATTATGAGACTCGAGTGTAGCCAAGACCACCGCCAAGGTTTTTGTAAAATAAGCAGAGGCTTGAGAGTTTCTTCTATCAGGGATTGAACATTGTGATTGTCTGGTGCGGAATGGGGGGCGTAATAATTTTTGGAGTTGCAATGAAACCAATGAAGGGATAAAGGCTATAACTGCATGCGTCCTTCCTTGTGTGTGCGTGTCTGTAGCAACAGCGAAAAAAGACGGCGCTTATTAATCATGCCAAGAGATTGCCAGCTGGAGATCACGCCAAAATCGGCCAAGAAGCTAATTTTTGCCTCGCTGACAACTTTCCCAGAGTGGGTATGATTGGTGGATCGACCAAATCAGTTAGTCTCTCGCTTTTCATGTGAAGTTGAACTTTCCCGCTGCAGAGAACGATCTGTTTATCCTAAGCGTTCGACATCGATGAGAAAGGGGATAGCGGATGGCCAACGAGTCATTGAGGCTTTCATCGCATATCTGCTATTCAGCTTCCGTCATCGAGTCAGTAATCCTAGAATCTCATGGTCTAGTTTCAAAGTTTTTTTATGCATGCATTAATTTACCTCTCAAGTTCTTGTGGATATGCCAATTACGTCCATTGACGATCGGAATGCTAAAGATAGCTACAAACCAGATAAATAACAATACTATTTCTACAATTTAGGTAAAGTTTCGACTTCTATTTCAGAAATCCACTGATTGAGGACTTTAGTGCTTCTAAAGTATTCGAACTTTCTAGAAAGATGTTCTGCATCTTGTAATGTAAAAGCTTATAACTCTAGCACGTTATGTTAGATTGTTTGTTTGTGAGCCAGGCTACTGAGGAAAAATGACGAACGAAGGATATCCAAAATACATGATCCTTTAATCTACAGCAAAACCAATCCAGTGCCCAGCTATTCTCTATGGCTATTTACTTAGGGTAGGAATGTATTCACCATGACCCAATGGTCACAGGCTGAGGTAAAGCATAATGGGAAGTGCCCATCAGAAAATCTTCAGCCATTTTTCCTCGCACTCTTATACGACAAGCAGGCACGGTACTCTCCCAATAAGCCATGTAGGAATCCAACCTACCACTCCTGACTCCTAAAAACTCCAAATAATGTGACGACTTTGATTGTTACAAAGTCGAGCCAGCCAACGCATTTGCGAAGTATATTTATTTAGATGATCGTTTTGAGGCTGTTAGAAATCAAGTTATAAAAGTAAGTGAAAAATTATATAGTCACAGGGTGTCTTAAGATTTCAATTATTTACTTGATATGGTAAAATCTAAAGACTAAATGTAACTTGCCTTTCTTCTACAGAATTGCTTTACCTTTGGAACCTCCTTGTGAGTACCTATACCAGCTGTGTTAATTTTTATTGTGCCTAGGAATTATCAAGATTTCATGTACTCCTTATGCGAGATCCTGTTACGCACTTCCCCTATTTGTACATATCGCTTATTTATATATATGCACTATTGATAAGCACTCGCTTATAACTTCTCGATTTTACTTCCTTGCACTGTAAATTTTATACTTTTTGAGTCATCAAAGTCAATTGATCACTCGCCAATTCTTTTTATATCGCCTAATCACACACAACCAATGCTTGACCACTTGTACCAATAGTTAATTATCATTAAAGTTTGTGTGATTGATTAAGTACAGCCCTTCACTCTAAATTACCTAGGACAGTCTTGGCAGTGCTTCATCGAATGGGTTATGAGAAGTTGTGATGAAAAGAGTAATCCGACTGAGTTCCACGGTGATAAATGATGATCCTAAATGGTAGGTTTGTCACTCTGCACGGCTCCTTTTTAACTACAAATGATTCCCAAAGCGCCACTAAGAGGAGATGCAGATAGGGATTTACTATATCGAGCCATAAAACAAATAGGGCTACTTGTCAGCGACTGAGGCGTTGGCGGGGCAATAGAATGATCGAAGCTTAACCGAGATTTAGACGAGGAAGTACGACAAGGTTAATTTAAATAGTATATTTCTGAATGCTATGAACTAGAATAATCTCAGGAACGAGGTTTATGACGATATATTAAACAATACTGACATATATGGAGAGGTTGACGGAAGAACTTCTGTAGACCAGTTTTTATATAGTTAGTTAATTTTCCAGCCAATCAAAGCTACTCGCTTAAAGCTCGTCTATGTCACTGTATCTAAAATTAGTTGATATATTTGAAAAGTCTGTTCCGATAGAACAGATGGCCTGTTGAATGCAGTGTGAAGAGAGCTTTGAAATAGTCTTTCAACATTCGAAAATGGTCGAAAATTAAGGAAGTTGTGATGTTTTTCCTGTTAATGTGACCCTAGCCTGTTAATGTGGGGGGGATATTGTTCTAAATGTTGCACCCATCTTCAGAAGCAAACGGATGATCTACTCTTCCCACCCCCCCCCGCTAGCGCCTTTATGCTTGTCGTCGTCCACCCAATGAGAAAATCGCCCTCTCCAGATGCTTCAAAATGTTGAAAAAAATTTTACTCTGGAGATAGCGGCTGGAGTTATCTTCCCAATGGTGCCTTTTTCATCGATTTTATTGCCCGTCGCATCACGTTCTGTGTCGCGCCGTCGGAAAAATGTTGATTGGGGCGTTAGTAAGCGAAACCTTAAGCGGACATTTTAGCGCCCTTTTACGCATGCAATCCCAAATTTTTGATTAATAGCATTTGTTAATTCTACTTCACAATCAAGTACTATGGCCGATGGATACAGTGTAATGCCATCATGGGTTTAGACGATCCTAATAAGCCAATCTAAAGCTTGGTCGTAATTTGAGTGGATCTCTCACTCCAAGGAGCAAAAGAGCGATAATTAATAAATTGCCATGATGATCCACCGCTTATAAAGCAGAGAAGCGGCATGTCAAATCTATTGGTCTTAGAGGCACAATTTCTCAGCAAGATTTCAAAATGAAGCCTTGAATATTCGAAAGTCCTGCTTTGTCATCTTTGGTTCTTTGATGATCTGAGATTCATCAAAGAACCAAAGATGACGAAGCAGAATTTAGATAATTGCCCGAATTAGTAAATTGACTTATGGCTGCTGATCAAGAATGGTTTCCTGGTGGCATACTCAAAAGGTAAATCCAACTCCTCTAAATAAATTGTTCCTATTCGTGTCTAGTATTTTTATTGCCCCAATTGGTACCATATCGTTCTATGAGTATGGTCGGCCTATTTTTAATGTTGATGGATGTCATACGATATCAAACTTAAAGTAGACTTTACTATTAGCCAATATTTTAGACATAAACCGCAAAATAGACATTTAAGCCTATGCATTCGTGGCTATTGAGGACGAGAATAATTGGATGTTGTCGACTTTTGAACCAGCATATGCCCGAGCTTAGTTTTGCAGATGGAAAGTCTGCCTTTTGTTCAGACCGAGATAAGGGTCTCCTCACTTCATCCCAACGAGTAATGGATAACATTTCTACGGGCAGATTATTCTTTTGAGTACTATTAACTTATTCCCGCCCTTTGACTCAGTTGGCGTAATCTCTATCTCAGCTTCAAAATTCTCCCGCGTTGCAGCTTTTGCAACTCCCCAGAGATTTCTAACACATCATTCTTTCTGTACAGTACGAATTTCAGAAAATATGGCATTGAGGACTAGATGTGGTGGGTGGTAAGGGTTCTGGAAAAAGGTTACAGGGAGTTGCAAAAGCTACAACGCAGGAGAATTTTGAGGCCGAGATAGAGATTACGCCAACTGAGTCAGTGGGCGAGGCAATAAGTTAATTGTATTCCAAAAGAATAATATGTCAATGCACTATTTCCCAGTACCTAGGTAAAGCCAGTTGGTAAGCAATGTGGTGGAATCGGTGAATGGTGCTCTCCGAGAAATACGCCACTTCCCTATCTTGTGCATGTTGGATGAAATTTGGCTCTGGATGATGATCCGGAAATTTAATCTCCTACTAGAAGCTGGAAGAGGTGTATTCACCGAATACCAGCAAATGGATTGACCAACAAAGCAGATCTGGAGAGGGACCCTCGGAAGTGCAGTCTTTCAGCAATGAGTTATTGAACGCTCAGTCACTGGGATTAATAGGCCAAAAATGCACATGTCGTCTTTTCGAGGAATATCAAATTCCTTGTCGTCATGGCCTATAAGCAACCCAATATCTAGGCTCCTCTATTACTCGATTTTATTGCTCATCTTACTTAACACCAATCCCCGTTAACACAGAACTACTGTTTGACTATCTCTGTACCGGAATCTTGTATGGATTTCATAAGCTCACAATAGTCAGAGGGTTGTTCAAAACCACCAAGTCTTTAAATGCTAGGCTGACCAAAGACAAAGCGGGCTGATAAATATAGACGTGTTGGAGGTACCAGTAAAACAATTATTCAGTTGTAAATACAGTCGTAACTTTGCAAAGAATAGTGTCTTGATAGATCAAGTAATTAATAATTGTGTATTTTTATGTTTAATTCACTCGCAAAAGATAAAACTATCTTACGCAATGAAGTATGAGCTATGAAATTATCAAATCATGAGCTCAAGATTTTCTTGTTACTTTTCTAGAAGAATAAATTTTGAAACTCTCTCGAGTGTTATTTATACAGATTAACTTCCATGCTAACTAAATGGCTAACGTAGATGACTTTTTCATGAATTTAGTAGATTTAAGAATTAACTTTTTTGAGATTGAAACGTTTCACAGTACAGATATAAATACCTCGACCGGGGGGCTATTTGATACTGAAAACAGGAAATTGAGTTGCTATTCGCAGTTATTTCATATTTTTTCAGAATATATATATACACGTATTTCATTTATCGTCATTTCGAAGGGGTTACGTTAATTTTTGAGCGTTAATTTTTAGCTTCAAATTTTTGAATAAAGAAGTAGCAATCGGCGCCATTACAAGTTTTTATTCCAGAATCCCTATAAATGTCTATTGCATTGACACCCAATTCCAAGAAAATCAATTATAAATCGCTGAAATATATGTATAGAGAAAAAAAGCGCCAAAAGCGGGTGCTACAACTGCAATCAAAATACTGAGAGTCAGGCTGAGATTTCCAAAAATGGAAGATGTATTTCTTAGGCTTTCATGCGTATTATCAAGTGTGACTTCAGTTAGTAAACTGGCGAGCATATTTTCAGCTTCCCCAGTTGTTTCAGGTGGGAAAAATTTTTGTTGTGATAGTTCTAGGTTATGCTTGGCAGAATTATTTTGAAATTTGTCAGCAGATTTTAGTCCCGGGTCATCTTTTCCTGATCGTATCATATTTTTGAAGAAGTTTTGCTTAGTTATTTCTTGTGGTATCTGCAAATTTGGTTGATTAGGTGGATTACGAAGCCTTTGAGCAGGTGTAGTTGGTGCTGCTGGTACCCGATACCAAAATGGAGATGGCTTATTTGAAACAGGTATATGATTAAATTGCTGGATGTTCGTTTTAGGTCGAGGATTAAATGCGCGATGAGAAGATTGAGTTGATTGCCAGTCCATTTCTTCATAAGTTTGAGAATTGGGAACCTCTCCTGTCCTAAGATAACTCCTAGCTTCATCTTCAGACATTTGGAGTAGGGAGGGTGTTGTTCTAGTTGGCATTTCACTAATATTTTTGAAAGCAGACAATGACATCTGATCTTCAGTTTTTCTACCGAAGCTAGAAAGAGTACTAGTCTGGTGCCCAGCGCGCGTACTAAATAATTGTGAGTGTGAAAGTTTGGGTGATAAATTTGAAATGAATGGATCCTTAGTGGTCTGAGAAGTCAGTGACGAAGAAGTTGCTGTTCTGGTTTGAGGTAATCTCGAGTTCGAGCCAATTTCGTTCAAGATATCTCTCAAGGATTCAGAGTCTTGATCCAAAGCGGATTTAGTTTGCGGCCTGAGAGTTACTTTTTGTGAGTCGGAGCTCCACAATGGGACTACATTAACTTTGAGAGAACCATTTGCTCTGGTAGCAATCTAGTGACATCTAAGTGAGCTTCCAAGACAACCAAAAAGCCTGACTTACCAGAATAGTCATTACTAACATTAGTATATGGGCTCCTATTGTCGCAGAAGACAAAGGGTTTAAGGAAAAGGGCTCAATAGTCATTATATAATAAAAAAGTGTTCTGAGACAAATGGTAATAACTTGAAGAAGATACCATGATTTAATGCCGGTTATATGTGTTGTGAAATCTTTTTTATGAATTTTAGTTTTTGGGCACCACCAAACCGAAAAAATAGTGCACAATAGAGCTCGAACGGCTAGGGTCCGTGAAGCTGATATCGCAAGAACTAGGCGTAAATAAACAACAATTAAATCAAGTATAGAGTCATTGGTCTTGCTAGAAATGTAAATAACACTACCGGTGATATTCGCTAGGCTCCAGATTATTTGTCCGTAGAACCCGATATTCCAGAGAGTCCTTCCTAAATTCTGAATTGTAAATAAGGAGCTTTTTGGTTTTGTTAATTGACCACTTCTTGTCTTGTCCATTAAGAATCTTAAATGATCTGCCTTTGCAGTCTTACCCGCAGCTTTCATACGTAGCAAGACAGCAGGCTCACATTTTTCACAAACTTGTGGATAGCGCTTTTCCAGGTCCTGTCGAAATTTGTGGTAATCAGAATTATTATTGTTCTGCTCAAGTTGGTTGTTATTAATATCAACATGATACTGTGCTAAGGATGAAGTGTACAAATGCTGGTTTTTCAGGCAAAGTGCGCAGAATATATCGGAGTCTGGCAAAGATGATGCAGACTCAGATTGATAGGTTGTTGCATATCTGATCGGAGCAGGGGCAGGATTGTCTGAAGCTACTGGAGGATCTGTGATATCCCCGTTCTGTGTAAATCGTAAGCTTTTAATGCTTTCAGGATAGTTTAGTGATTGTTACTTCATCCAAATAATTTCTGGCATCACAATAGGAGCACTCCCACTGGAAAAAAGTACCGTCAAATTTGAGTTCAGAATTACAACCACAATAGTGACAGTAAAGCTTTTTACGACGTGAATGGGGAACCATGGCGCCATACTTTGAAAATTAAGAGATTTTAATGTTGTTGTGCGTAGTTGTTGATTTCACGTCACATTCAAAGCTCATTGGCAACATTTCTCATCCCTGTCGATTAGTATCAAGGATCGATAAAAGTTCTGTAAAAGGTGCAACTATCCACAATTAATTGGATAAAAATAGGTAGTTAAAAATATTTATACAATATCGAAAATGAGTATTGAATAAAGATGAACGCTTTTCTTTTAGGCTATTATGTTGTGTATATTCTGGTAACCTGGGTGACTATCTCAATGACAAACTGGGGATCGCTTAATCAAACGCGTCAAAACTCTGCCGCGTTTTTCGCGATAAAATGGTTGGAGGCATATCTTGGAATTTAAAGCTTTTTGGAATTTTCTTTTTGTTAATGAGGTATAGATTCAAAGTTAAGGAATGATAATTGGGTTGAAAAAATTTTCCTTCATAGTCATAGATAATGTCAAATGTAACACGAGTTATCTAATTTTATGTATACAATGTACCACATAAATTATATTTGCTAAAACCCAGACTATTCACAATTCTGGTCGCAGAATGTCTCTGTCAGCTATTAGATAAGCCTCTAGATATTTAAATCTCTAGCATAAAATAAGAGACATTAAATAACAAGAGTTCTATATTTCGGTCGAATTTTGAGGGAATGGGTTTTGTATAATTCTTTCTCCAGACTTCGTACAGACCAGACGCATTGTCACAGATTACATAAGTAAAGCAATGGGCATTTAATGTGTAATGGTAATTTTATTTTCTTTCTATGAGGAGCATATTCTAAGTCCTACAGCGTCTTATTTATACATCAAATAATCAGTAG